>WNWK01031027.1:0-23022 GCA_009830355.1 Cherax destructor
TCACCTCTTCTATCATGTGTATTTTGGAGTATTCTTGGTACAATCTATCTTTTATTGCCTCTCTTGTAACGTTCCTATTTCCTCAGAGACTACTTCTTAAAATTTCTTGCTGAGCTCCTCTTGTTTGAGCTTTCTTTTTCAGCCTCATTATCTGGTCTTTCACTGTCGTTTACCTCCTGATGTGTCTGAATAAAACTGGGTCAGGTATTGCTCTCAGTGCTATGTCATAATCAAATTGCTATTTTCCCTTACCCATATATTTTTGGCTCTAGTTCTTCTGTCTTCCTTATTTTTCTTATATTCCTGCATACTTTGTGTTATTTATTTTTCCATTCTCTAGCACTTTAAGGATTTTCCTCTCGTACCTTTAGGTGAACCATATGCTTTATCTGTTCTTGTCATTTCTTCTGCTCGTGTGTATTACTTCCTCCTCTACCTCTCGGCATTCTTCAGCTACGTACTTCATAATTTCATTGGTGACTTTCCTTTTAGTTCCTCTTCCCACTGTTTGTCATTCAGGAATCACTTCATATGAAAAGTCTCCCCACTTGATATTTGGTTTCTCTTGTACTTCCTGTGCTATTTCTCTCTCTCTCCAAATTTCTTGTAAGTTACATGCAAATTGTATTCCAAACTAGAAATCTTTGTCACTAGCATTGACGGGCACCTCCCACATTCAATATCCCTTGGTCAGAATCGCTAGGGGTGAATACAAGATGAGATATTCGCCATTTCTCTTTCCCTAGTTTTGCCCCTCTCATGTTAGTACATGAAGTCCTCCATTACCATCTCCTGCATCTCAGCCTTCCATGTTTACATACCCCATTGTGAATGCACGTTCTCCGGAGTATATTTATCCGTCTTTAAAGTCTTCCATGGTCAATAACATTAGGGTGCACAAGTGAGCCCACCGTAGCCTTGTTGCTGTCATACTACTGTATATTTCTCCTGATGTTTAGTTATTGTTTTCACCACCTTGGGCTACTTACTATATAAACATTATTATCGTCACCTCAAAACTCTACTGCTTCCTGATGAGCAGCGCTTCTCCTAAACCCTCTGTTTCCTCAATTTATCTGATATACAGCTAGGAAGAACACATCTTTTATTAATTTTGTGATTATCTTTGCATGTACTACACTGTCTTCAATATACTGACACACATATAGACATCTATGCAAATTGAATATCATTGTTAATTTGTATTAATATTAATCGACTTACTATTATATTTCTTTTTGTGTCTAGTGCACACTATACTATTTTAACTAGTATCATATTATTGTGTTTCTCAGCCGGAAAGATAATATTTATACTTATATTTCTCGAATTGTGGATTGTTTTTATATTATGAAGTTACAATAGTTTAGTTGAGTTAGATATGTTCCGAGTGCAACATTCAGGGTTACAAACTATTCCACACTGATAGGGTCAACAGGAAGGGTGGTGGAGTGGCGATGTATGTCAGAGATAATTTAAATTATTGTGTTAGACAAGGTATAATATTAGAAACAGCGGACACAGAATCTGTTTGGCTACAGTTTCTCGAGTGTCGTGAAAAAATTAATTTTGGGTGTGATTTACAGACCCCCAAGTCTGCATAGGGAGTGCAGTAAGCTGCTATGGGCCGAAATTCATAAGGCGTCTAGATATGAAAATGTTGTGTTAATGGGAGATTTTAATTTTAGACAAATTGATTGGAACAATGAGACAGGTAATCTCTAGTCTAGTGACTTTCTTGATACGGTTCAGGATTGTTTTTTAAAACAGTTTGTGACAGAACCAACTAGAGGTAGCAACTTGCTCGATTTGGTTCTTGCTAACAAAGAATCACTAAGTAATAATCTTGAGGTTAATGAAGAGCTTGGGGAAAGCTATCACAAATCACTTAGTTTTAATATATCATGGAATTACCCAGGCAACTGCAATCAAGTCTCTGTTCCAGACTTTCGTGTAGCCGACTTTATGGGGCTGAGAAATTACCTAGGTGGGCTAAATTGAGATGACCTGACTATGGGTCAGGTAGGTGGTTTTGGTTGTCAATATGACGTTTTTCAGAGCGTAGTTCTAGCTGCCCAGACAACTTTTGTTCCAAGTAGGGAAATTAGATCTAACAAAAATGATCCTAAATGGATGAACAATAGATTAAAACATCTCATTGGTCAAAAGAGAGGCATATATAAGCGTATCAAAAGAAGGGATGGACAGATAAGAAATCAATATTTTCAATTAAAGAGAGAAATAAAAAAAGGAATAAGAAAAGCAAAAAATGATTATGAGGCTAAGGTCGCAAGGGATTCGAAGACTAACCCAAAAGGGTTCTTTCAGGTATACAGACGTAAGATTAGGAACAAGATAGGCCCACTTAAGAGTAACTCAGGACAGATCACGGACAGTGATAAGGATATGTGTGAAATTTTCAATACTTACTTCCTCTCAGTTTTTACTCTGGAAGATACTAGCGGAATTCCAGAAATAATAAATTATGTAGAACAGGAAGATAATAGACTATGCTCGATTGGGGTAACTAGTGACATGGTCCTCAGACAAATAGAGAAATTAAAACCTAACAAATCCCCAGGCCCTGATGAACTATTTGCAAGAGTTTTAAAGGAATGTAAAGAGGAACTTAGCAAACCATTGGCAAATCTTTTCAATATATCACTACAAACTGGCATAGTGCCAGACAAGTGGAAAAGGGCAAATGTAATACCTATTTACAAGGCAGGTGACAGGTCCTTAGCTTCATACTATAGGTCAATAAGCCTTACCTCCATAGTTGGTAAATTTATGGAATCAATAATTGCCGAGGAAATTCGTAGCTATCTTGAAAAGCATAAATTGATTAATGAATCTCAACACGGTTTTACTAAGGGGCGTTCCTGTCTTACGAATTTACAATTTTTTTTCACTAACGTGTTTGAGGAGGAAGATCATGGTAATGCATATGATACTGTGTATATGGACTTCAGTAAGGCTTTCGATAAAGTTCCACATCAGAGGCTACTGGGGAAACTTAAGGCACACGGAATAGGAGAATTTTTTTCCTGGGTAGAGGCATGGTTGACAAATAGGCGGCAGAGAGTTTGCATAAATGGAGAGATATCAGAATGAGGGCGCGTCTCAAGCGGTGTTCCACAGGGGTCAGTTTTGGGCCCCTGTTGTTTACAATTTACATAAACGACATAGATGAGGGAATAAATAGTAACATAAGTAAATTTGCTGATGGCACCAAAATAGGCTGTCCAATTCATTCAAATGAGGACATTTGAGCACTCCAGGATTATTTGAATAGACTGATGCAGTGGTCGGAGAAGTGGCAGATGCAGTTTAATGTAAACAAATGCAAAGTTTTAAATGTTGGGCAGGACAGTAACCATGCCACATATAAGCTGAATAATGTAGATCTTATTACTTGTGATTGCGAGAAGGATTTAGGAGTTCTGATTAGTAGTAATCTGAAGCCAAGACAACAGTGCATAAGTGTTCGCAATAAAGCTAACAGAATCCTTGGCTTCATATCAAGAAGTATAAATAATAGATGTCCTCAGGTTGTTCTTCAACTATATATATCTTTGGTTAGGCCTCATTTAGATTATGCTGCACAATTCTGGTCACCGTATTACAGAATGGATATAAATCCACAGGAAAACGTACAAAGGAGTATGTCAAAGTTGATCCCATGTATCAGAAATCTTCCCTATGAAGATAGACTGAGGGCCCTGAATCTGCACTCTCTAGAAAGGCATAGAATTAGGGGGGATATGATTGAGGTGTATAAATGGAAAACAGGAATAAATACAGGGATGTAAATAGCGTGCTGAAAATAGCCAGCCAAGACAGGACTCGCAGCAATGGTTTCAAGTTGGAAAAGTTCAGATTCAGGAAGGATATAGGAAAGCACTGGTTTGGTAATAGAGTTGTGTATGAGTGGAGCAAACTCCAGAGTACCGTCATAGATGCTAAGACGTTGTGTAGTTTTAAAAATAGGTTAGATAAATACATGGGTGTGTGTGGATGGGTGTGAGTTTGGACCTGACTAGCTTGTACTACCAGGTCAGTAGCCGTACTAATTCCTTAAGTGGAAGTGACCTGACCAGGTGGTCGGCTAGATAATTATATGAGTGGGTGCGGTTGGGTGTGAGCTGGTCCTGACTAGCTTGTGCTACTAGGTCAGATGCAGTGCTCCTTCCTTAAGTGAATGTAACCTGACCTGGCTGGGTCGGGGCATTGGCTTAAGCCGTTGGAGACTTGGACCTGCCTCGCATGGGCCAGTAGGCCTGCTGTAGTGTTCCTTCTTTCTTATGTTCTTATGACAAAACGTGGATGATCCAGACAAAAACATGTAACCTACAATCTGGGTTTCCTCAATTTCCCTAATTGGCACACAAGGTGGCGTGGTCTCTTCACGTATGTGATTAATATGTATAATATCCTGTTTTTGCATGTTGATAAAGTTTCTGTAGTTTATCGTTCATCTATGCCAGTACCTAAGAGACTTTTTGAGAAGCCTGAAGATATATAGGACTTATCATTTCTCTATATCTGTCAGAGCTCGTTTCCTTCTGAGAGATTATTTTAAGGCTTGTATTGTCTTCGTTTGGGTTTACTTAAAAACGAACGTATTTAGGTTGTATTTCGCTCTCTTTGGGACTGTTGCAGGAGAGTCCTGTTCAGATACCATGCTGTCCGAAGCTTGTCACTAGATATTCTGTGTTGTGGGTTAACTGTGCACTATGCCAGACGAGGCACACTGCCTAGTACTATAACTGGAATTTTGCTGAGGTTTTGGGACCTCTATATATCCACCTTAGGGTGTTTAAGTTAGGAATCCTTAACTTGTAAATAGCTTGTCAATAAAGTTAGGTATCCTTAACCTAACCTTGTCAAACCCTGTGTAAGAAGGAGGAGAGGGAGAGAGAGAGAGGGAGAGAGAGAGAGAGAGAGAGAGAGAGAAGAGAGAGAGAGAGAGAGAGAGAGAGAGAGAGAGAAGAGAGAGTCTGAGTCAAGGTGATACCTTAAAGCGAGGCGGTCAGTGAGTGTGCTGGGGCAGCTGAGTCATCGAAGTGAATTATGCTCGCCTGCTTATAAACAACACAGTCTACTAACACATAACAAATAAATTTCTGTTATTTCCTATTAGAAATTGTTCTTATTAAAAAAAAAATATTATATTAGTGAGCGATGTATTTTATAATTAAAAAAAAAACAATTTAAAATTTAGGTGAATACCTGGAGTATACCTGGAGAGGGTTCCGTGGGTCAACGCCCCCGCGGCCCGGTCTGTGGCTAGGCCTCATGGTGGATCAGGGCATGATAAACCAGGCTGTTACTGTTGGCCGCACGCAAACCGACGTACGAACCACAGCCCGGCTGGTCAGTACTGACTTTAGGTGCTTGGGTAGTGCCTGATAATCCCCCTTATGTATTCTGGGAGGCAGTTGAACAGTCTTGGGCCCTTGACACTTATTGTGTTGTCTCTTATGGTGGCAGCCCTGCTTTTCATTGGGGGATGTTGCATCGTCTGCCGAGTCTTTGCTTTAATAAGGAGTGATTTTCGTGTGCAAGTGTGGTACTAATCCCTCTACGATTTTCCAAGTGTATATAATCATGTATCTCTCCCGCTTGTATTCTAGGGAGTACAGGTTTAGGAACTTCAAGCACTCCCAGTAATTGAGGTGTTTTATCGCAGTTATGTGTGCCATAAAGGTTCTCTATACATTTTCTAGGTCAGCAATTTCACCTGCCTTGAAAGGTGCTGTTAGTGTGCAGCAATATTCCAGCCTAGATAGAACACGAGACCTGAAGAGTGTCATCATGGACTTGGCATCCCTAGTCTTAAAGGTTCGCATTATCCATTCTGTCATTTTTCTAGCAGATATGATTGATACAATGTTATGGTCTTTGAAGGTGACATCTTCTGAAATGATCACTCCTAGGTCTTTTACATTAGTTTTTCGCTCTAATGTGTGGTTAGAATTTGTTTTATACTCCGATGTAGTTTTAATTTCCACACGTTTTCCATATCAGAGTAATTTAAATTTCATATTGTTTGATGTCCGCCTGGAGTCTTGTGGTGTCTTGAATGGTGGACACTGTCATGCAAATTCGGGTGTCATCTGCAAAGAAAGACACGGCGCTGTGGCCTATATCCCTGTCTATGCCAGATATGAGGATGAGGAACAAGATGGGAGCGAGTACTGTGCCTTGTGGAACACAGCTTTTCACTGTAGCCGCCTCAGACTTTACTCTGTTGACTACTACTCTTTGTATTCTATTTGTTAGGAAATTATAGATCCATCTGGCAACTTTTCCTGATATTCATTTATAGCACATTTTGTGCGCTATTACACCATGGTTACACTTGTCAAAGGCTTTTGCAAAGTTTGTATACTACATCTGTCTTCTACAGCATCCAGGACCTTGTCATAGTGGTCCAGTAGCTGGGACAGACAGGAGCGACCTGCTCTAAACCCATGCTGCCCTGGGTTGTGTAACTGATAGGTATCTAGATGGGTGGCGATCTTGCTTCTTAGAACCCTTTCAAATATTTTTTATGATATGGGAAGTTATCGCTATTGCTTTACTGCCCCTTTGTGGAGTGGGGTTATGTCTGTTTTTTTCAGCAGCAGTGGGACGACCCATGTGTCCATGCTCCCTCTCCATAGGATGTTGAAAGCTCGTGGTTCGGACTTTTTGCAAATTTTGATGAACACGGAGTTCCATGAGTCTGGGCCTGGGGCAGAGTGCATGGCCATGTTATTTATCGCCTTTGCGAAGTCCTTTGGTGTCAGGGTAATATCAGATAGGTTTGTGTCCGCCAAATTCTGTGGAACTCCCATAAAAAAATCATTTAGGTCTTCGACTCTCAGTCTGGTTAGCGGCTCGCTAAAAACCGAGTCATACTGGGACTTGAGTAGATCACTCATTTCCTTGCTGTTATCTGTGTAGAACCCTTTTCGTTTAAGTAGGGGCCCAATACTTGATGTTGTTCTCGACTTTGATTTGGTGTAAGAAAAGAAATACTTTGGGTTTCTTTAGATTTCATTTATGGCTTTTAGTTCTTCCCGCATTTCTAGATTCCTGTAAGATTCCTTTAGTTTTAGTTCGATGTTTGTTATTTCACTGACCAGTGTCTCCCTACGTATTTGAGACATATTGGCTTCTTGTAGCCGCTCTGTTATTCGTTTCCTTCGCTTGTATAGTGAGCGCCTTTCTCTTTCTAGTTTACATCTCATCCTTCTATTAAAGGAATATGCCTTGAGCATACCTATAGTGCCACAGAGTTAATCTGTTCTAGACATAGGTTGGAATCTGTGTTGCTTAGGCTATCTTCCCAGTTTATATCATTTAGGACTTGGTTTACTATGTCCCACTTTATGTTTTTGTTATTGAAGTTGAATTTGGTGAAGGCTCCCTCGTGACTGATCACATTTTGTCGTCTGGCACCCCGCGCATACATGTCTTGACCTCTATTATGTTGTGATCTGAGTATATTGTTTTTGATATGGTGACATTTCGTACCAGATCATCATTGTTAGTGAAGATGAGGTCGAGTGAATTCTCCAATCTTGTAGGCTCTATTATTTGTTGGTTTATGGTGAAGTTGGTGCAAAGATTTAAAAGCTCGTGTGTGTGCGAGTTTTCATCTGAGCTGCCTCCTGGTGTTATCTCTGCTACAAAATTATTTGCTATATTCCTCCATTTTAGTGCCTTAGGTTGAAGTCCCCCAGGAGCAAGATGTTGGGGGCAGGAGCTGGAAGATTTTCCAGACAGTGGTCAATTTTCAAAAGCTGTTACTGGAATTGTTGGGACGTTGCATCTGGAGGCTTGTATACAACCACGATGACCAGATTTTGGTTCTCGATCTGTACTGCTAAAACTTCAACTACGTCATTTGAGGCATTTAGTAGTCCTGAGCATATAAGTGACTGTGATATACAGACCAACTTCCCCGTTTTGCCTGTTCACTCTGTCGCATCTGTATAGGCTGTAACCCAGAATCCATATTTCGTTGTCCAAGTGATCCTTTATGTGGGTCTCTGAAGAACGCGAACATTGCGTTTGAGTCTGTAAGCAGTCCATGGATGAAAAGTATTTTGTTGTTCGTTGCTGGCTTTAGACCCTGTATATTTACAAAGAACAATGTCGTCAGATTGGTGGTATTGGTGGTATATGGGACTAAGATCTTTTTTTCCTGGCAGTAATATCTGTTGGTTTGGAGTGGAGGCCATCGACTGTGATTCCACTCCAGAAATGATCGGAGATGGTATACGATTTCTGTCATTTCTTGCCAGCTTTTTTTCCTTTTTGGCGCTGAAAAGCCTCTCTCTCTGGACTGGTTGTGACTACCCAGGTTTTCCCATGGGCTGGATGTTTTGTATCTTCTTGTCCCCTTTAGGTGGTGTGCCTGGCAATATAAGTTACAGCACTGTCTTTCCTGAAATGGATAGTGACACATTTCAGGGTGGAAAAGATTACAGGAAGGGAGGTTGCATTTTCCTGTTGTCATATGGGCACGACATTTTCTGGTGTGGTCAATGTTGCATGTCCCATCTGTTTTTCCACATATTCCATGCCTGCAGATACCAAGGGCATAGAATATGCATAGGCCTGGTTTCTGTTTGCCTTGGGATTTGTGTGACTGTATTCCCTACTGGTGCGTGTTTTCCTGTCTCATTTCTATCTTCAGCACTAGTACTGACAATGGAGCTTTTACCAGTTATTTCTGGTAATATCTTCACTATTTCTTGGGCCATCCCCTTGTTTACTATCTCCCGTGGTATTGCTAGTTTGTAACATTGTTTTTTTTCATGTCCTTGTCTACACCTGTTTCCCCACTACAGCTCCTGTCTCCCTCCAGGTCACTAACATTCATGTCTCCAGTCTTACAGTTACTGTCTACCAGGACAACATCTGCACCAGGGGCGATAGCACCAACCGGCCCAGACTTTTTATTTTCCCATCTGTTATAGAATGATATCAGGTTTTCTGTGAAGGCCGTTTGATGTTATCATCTTTTAATACCAATGTGATTTTATTCCACAGTTGGATCTCATTTGGGCATACCCAAAAACACTTCCCTGCTTTAATGTCTCTAGTAGATGATCCATGATTATCTGCACACGGTGCAGAAATAGTACTAGCCTTTATTCGACTGAGGTAACCTGCTGTACAAGCGAAACGTTTCAGCAATGAATAGACTTCGTCTATTCATTAACCTTTCAGTACTGGATGGCGTCTTTAGAGAGGCTCTTGTGGGTACAGGTGAGTCAAGAGCATTAAGTTAATTTATTTCTGTGAGGTCCCCTGTGCAATTAGAGACTATATTGTTAACTTTTCATTCAAGAATAACTGAATTTAAAGTAATTATCTAAATGAATAACATTAACAACTATTTCATTTTGTATAAGTTGCAAATGGATGTACTGGGTGTGTGTGTACTGGGAAAGACCACCCTGCTGCTACTGGGTTTAATGGGTGTGTGTACTGAGTGTACTAGGAGAGTTTACTGGGAGAATGTACCGGGACAGTATACCTGGAGAGTGTACCGGGAGAGTGTACTGGGAGAGTGTTCTGGGACAGTGTACCGGGACAGTGTACCTGGATAGTGTACTGGGACAGTGTACCTAGAGAGTGTACAGGGACAGTGTGCTGGGAGAGTGTACTGGAACAGTGTACCTGGAGAGTGTACTGGGAGAGTGTTCCGGGAGAGTGTACTGGGACAGTGTACAGGGAAAGTGCACCGGAACAGTGTACCTGGACAGTGTACTGGGGGAGTATGGTGTCGGGTACCCACCATCATGGTTCATACGACACAACAGAATATTAGTCAAGGAACAGTGTAACACAGAACACGCATATAGAACGACGTTTCGATCCAACTTGGACTTTGTATATGGTCCAAGTTGGACCGAAACGTCGCCGTAAGCTTCTCCTATGTGCGGGTTGTTTGTGTTTTGTTCCAGTCACGGTATTATGACTTTATATTTCTTCAAGTGAATATAATGTTTAGAACATTAGAGCAAACATACAGGGTCAAAAAACAACAAAATTCCTTACATCAAGGGACTGCTCACGGAGTCAAATGCAATGTTTGCAGCATTCACAGAGACCCACATAAAGGATCATTATGACAACGAAATATGAATCCCAGGTTATAACCTATTCAGATGCGACACTAAACAGGCAACAAGGGGAGAGGGGTTGGCTTGTACGTCACAGAGTCGCTAATTTGCTCAGAACTACTAAACACCTCAAATGATGTAGTTGAAGTTTTGGCGGTAAAGATTGAAAACCAAAACGTTGTCATTGTGGTGATATACAAGCCTCCAGACGCAACTTCCCAGCAATTCCAGGAGCAACTTTTGAAAATTGACAACTGTCTTGTAAATCTCCCAACTCCTGTCCCAAACATTTTACTACTAGGAGATTTCAACTTGAGACACCTAAAATGGAGGAGTATAGCAAATAATGTTTTAGTAGATAACACCCCAGGAGGCAGCGCAGATAAAAATTGACACATACACGAACTATTAAATCTCTGCACCAAATTCACCTTAAACCAACAAATATTAAAGCCTACAAGACTAGAAAATACGCTGGACCTCATCTTCAGTAACAACGACGATCTGATACGGAATATAACCGTATTAAAGACAATACACTCAGATCACAACATCATAGAGCTACAGACATGTATGCACAGGGCTCCTGAACAGCAAAATGTGATCAGTCAGAAAGGTCTCTTCACAAAATTGAATTTCAATAACAAAAACATACAATGTAATCAAGTCAACAGTGTCCTAAATGACACATGCTGGGAAGATATCCTAAACAACACGGATCCGAACAGTTGCCTAGAAAAAGTGAACTCTGTGGTTCTTGAGATCTGCTCAAGACACATTCCATTAAGAAAAAGAAAGAGAAGATGTAAACTAGAAAGAGAGAGACGCCCCCTATACAGACGAAGGCGAAGAGTCACAGAGCTGCTAAGAGGGGCCAATATATCTGAAATACGTATAGAGGCACTGGTCAATGAAATTGCAAATATCGAACTTAAACTAAAGAAATCTTACAGGAGACAAGAATATCAGGAAGAACTAAAAGCCATAAAGGAAATTGAAAAAAAATACTTCTTCTCTTATGCCAAATCTAAGGGTAAAACAACATCCAGTATTGGGCCTCTGCTTAGGCGGGATGGGACATACACAGATATCAGCCAAGAAATGAGTGAGATACTAAAATCCCAACACGACTCAGTGTTCAGCGAGCCGCTGCCCAGACTAAGGGTCGACAATCCAAATGAATTCTTTATGAACGAAACGCAGAATTTTGTCATCTCAAAAATATCGGATAGTATTCTAACTCCACAAGACTTTGAAAAGGCAATAAACAACATGCCTATGCAATCTGCCCCAGGCCCAGTCTCATGGAACTCCGTGTTCATCAAGAATTGCAAGAAGCCCCTATCGCGTGCCTTTCGCATTCTATGGAGAGGGAGCATGGACACAGGGGTCATCCCATACACACTAAAAACAACAGACATAGCCCCACTCCACAAGGGTGGCAGTAAAGCATTTGTAAAGAACAACAGACCAATAGCACAAACATCCCATATCATAAAAAATCTTTGAGAGGGTTCTAAGAGGCAAGATCGCCAACCACCCAGATACCCATCAATTACACAACCCAGGGCAACACGGGTTTAGAGCAGGTCGCTCCTGCCTGTCCCAGCTCCTGGACCACTATGATAGAGTCCTGGATGATGTTGAGAATAAACAAAATACAGATGTAATATACACAGACTTTGCAAAAGCTTTCGACCATAGCACACAAAATGCGTGATAAAGGAATAACAGGAAAAGTTGGTAGATGGATCTATAACTTCCTGACAAATAGAACACAAAGAGTAATAGTAAACAGAGTAAAGTCCCAGGCAGCCACGGTGAAAAGCTCTGTTTCACAAGGCTCAGTACTCGTTCCCATTCTATTCCTCATCCTCATTTCTGACATAGACAGAGATGTAAGCTGTAGCTCCGTGTCTTCCTTGGCGGATGACACCCGGATTGCCATGGCAGTGACCTCCATTGAAGACACTGCACAACTCCAAGCGGACATCAACCAAATCTTCAAATGGGCCCCTCAAAACAATGTGATGTTCGACGAGGAGAAATTTCAACTACTCAGATATGGAAAACATGAGGAAATAAAAAATGTATCAAGATATACGACAAATTCTAACCATACAATAGAGCGAAAAAGAAATGTGAAGGACTTGGGAGTGATAATGTCAATGTATCAACTTCATCGGCGGCTAGGAAAATGATAGGATGGATAATGAGAACCTTCAAAACTAGGGACGCCAAGCCCATGAGGACACTCTTCAAATCACTTGTTCTCTCTAGGCTGGAATACTGCTGTACACTAACGGCCCCCTTCCAGGCTGGCGACATTGCAGACCTGGAGAGTGTACAAAGAACTTTCACAGCACACATAAGTATGATAAAGCATCTAAATTACTGGGAACGGTTGAAGATTCTTGATCTTTACTCCCTGGAACGCAGGCGAGAGATATACATGATAATATACACTTGGAAGGTCCTGGAGGGATTGGTACCAAACCTACACACGAAAATCACTCCCTATGAGAGCAAAAGACTCGGCAGGAGATGCAACATTCCCCCGATGAAAAGTAGGAGCGCCACGAGTACACTGAGAGAGAACACCATAAGTGTCCGGGGCCAAAGACTGTTCAACTGCTTCCATGCATACATTAGGAGGATTACGAATAGACCCATGGCTGTCTTCAAGAAGGCACTGGACAGGCACCTAAAGTCAGTACCTGACCAACCGGGCTGTGGTTCGTACGTCAGTTTGAGTGCGGCCTACAGTAAAAGCCTGTTTGATCAGATCCAGATCCACCATGAGGCCTGGTCTTAGACCTGGCCGCGGGGGCGTTGACCCCCGAAACCCTCTCCAGGTAAACTCAAGGAAAAGTCAGAATGTTGAAGTCAACTTTCAGTCAGAGAGAAGAGTTATAATGTTGATTATAAAGTCAACTTTCAATCAGAGAGAAGAGACAGAATGTTAAGGATGAAGTCAAGTTTCAAAAAGTTGGTTTATACCGTAATAACTATTCCTCTATGTTTCCAGTTGGTGACGAAAGATTAAACCATTTTTAAAACAATAGACAACTGTTACAAATTAATAATTATTTTTCAACCAAAAATATCCCGAAATGACAATATTGGTAAACAACTGTCGACGTGTTGGTGATCACAAGACAGTTAAGAACAGTTAATGAACCTTTATTGTTGGCATCTTGTGTGTGGCCGGATTTCCAGGCTTTAACTTTAAATAGCTATAATTTGCTTTAGAAACGTCGTGGAAAAATAAACACATAAGCAGTATAATGTGATCCTTTATTGACAACGTTTCGCCCACGCAGTGGGATTTATCGAGTCACAAACAGATCTATCTGGATAAAAGAAACATGAGTATTTATAGGATTTAGTCAGGTGGAGAATGCTGCATGTGACAGTCTTCAAAGTAGGGTGATAGTTTAAAACCTTGGGTAACTTATAGGACCTGCAGTGTTCCATTGTTGAGTTCCATGTGGGATAGCGATGAAGAAGTTTCTTGGCAATAGGTTCAGCTATGTTGTAGAAGCCGTTGTTCTGGTTGACGTTGTTGGATATACAGATAAGTGATGATTCCAGGATTCTTCGGTATTGAGTGCTGTCTTCTCTGGCGATGTGTCTTGCGTTTCTGTAGTTGATTAAATGGTTGTGTGAATTTCGGTGTTGAACACAGGCATTTCTTGAGTCGTCAGATCTGCCTGCGTACTGGTGTTCTGAAATCCGTGTTTGGAGGTCTCTGGATGTTTCGCCGACGTATAATTTGCTGCAGCCATTACAAGGAATTGTGTATACCCCTGCAGTGAATTGAAGCTTGTTCTGTCTGTTACTGGTAATGTCCTTGATGGTGGTGGATGTGAAGGTAGATACTCGGAATGAGGTATTGGAAGAAATGTTGGAAACGTGTTTGGCAACTAGAAGAAGAAGTCGACAACTCCCTTCCATTCCTTGATGTTCTTCTCTGCAAAGCTGACCATGAACTTCGTTTTAAAGTCTATCGAAAACCTACCAACCAACACGATCTTCTCCACTTCTACTCTCACCACGACACAAAGACTAAACGTGGTGTAATTATAGGCTTTTTCCTGCGCGCACTCAGAATCCTCGTCACTTCATTAGAGACTGCAGACGACGGGCATTAAACATCTTCAACACACCCAGAGAAGACACTGCTGAGAAACGATACATAGTCCTCCCCACCAACTCCATTGCCAAACACGTTTCCATTTTTTTTTTCCAATATCTCATTCCGAGTATCTACCTCCACATCGACCACTATTAACGACATTACCAGTAACAGACAGGACAAGCTTCAATCCACTGCAGGGGTATACACAATTCCTTGTATGACTGCAGCAAATTATACGTCGGCGAAACATCCAGAGACCTCCAAACACGTATTTCAGAACACCAGTACGCAGGCAGATCTGACGACTCAAGAAATGCCTGTGTTTAACATCGAAATTCACACAACCATTTAATCATCTACAGAAACGCAAGACTCATCGCCAGAGAAGACAACACTCAATGCCGAAGAATCCTGGAATCATCACTTATCTGTATATCCAACAACTTCAACCAGAACAACGGCTTCTACAACATAGCTGAACTTATTGCCAAGAAACTTCTTCATTGCTATCACACATAGAACTCAACAATGGAACACTGCAGGTCCTTTAAGTTACCCAAGGTTTTAAACTATCACACTACTTTGAAGACTGTCACATGCAGCATTCTCCACCTGACTAAATCCTATAAATACTCATGTTTCTTGTATCCAGATAGATCTGTTGTGACTCGATAAAGCCCACTGCGTGGGCGAAACGTTGTCAATAAAGGATCACATTATACTGCTTATGTGTTTATTTTTCCATGGTGTTGGTATTTTATACCATTTATTTTCAGAAACGTCATATTTTTCTGTCAGCAAAACTCATTTTCCATATTTTTTCATTATTTTCGTACTCAGCAAATATTTTTATACCTTCCTCCCTTAAGTCAGTGAAAAAAATCTATAAGACTGAGCAACATCAACACTGGAGGTTCCTAACCTGCAGTAAGGTGTTGTTTTGGTCAAGATATAAGAGATCCTACAACATTACTGAAACAAAAAAAGAAAGCTTCTACAAAAAAAAAAAAAAAACGCTATGAATTAAAATTTTAGAATAAAATAAATCCTGCTGTAATATATCAGAGATATACGCCTGCTAGTATTTATCAGAAAAACAATACCCGCTACATTGTACCAAGAAAAATCTTTCACCATATATATTTGGCTTGGAAGGGAGATAGTGACTGTGAATAACTGGAATAAATAATGAGGTGGGAGGCCGCAGCTCGATGTGGAATTATAGAAGATGAGAAAGTGAGGTAATTAAGGAGGATTATGGTCTGGTGGTGGATGAAGATAATTGAGTGTTTCACCAAGGCCCATGACACAATGAGGGATGGTGAATTCGGGAGTAATGAAGTCGTGGATAGTGGAGTGGGGAAAGATGAACAGTAGAGTGAGTGTAGGAGACGAAGTCGAGGGATACAACACAAATGCAGAAGAGAAACAAAAATTGTAGTGGATGGACAGACAATAATTGAGCAAAAGTAAAAAGATTTAAAGACTGAAAGACGAGAGAACAATGTATAAGAAACACAGAGCACAAATAATGACAAATAATTGGATGACACTGTGGTAGAATGATGTACTATGATGGAGCATGAACAAATATCAGGGAGCAATTTACGGAAATTTTGCTTGGTAACTGGGAATATTGGAGAGGCCGGAAGCGAGGAGATAACATACTCTCCCAGACACACATTATCCCCATTAGACTGAGGCAGGAGGAGTTTGTGCGGCAATCCTTCAAGAGTCGTTTTATTTACCGTCAACATAGGTGATATTTACTGCTTATTTGTTGGGGAGGCATTGCGATATTTACATAATAATATTTGAATTGTTAATAGCTGGAGGATCTTAGGACCTTCATGTAGTTTCCTGGCAAATCTAGGTGTCTCCACCTCTTAGATACATCAGGCGACTCTTTGATTTCCACGAATCTCTTATATTTCTAACAATACCCTATAATACAAAAATAAGCCGTACATAGAAGAATGAATCTTTTGACGTCGTTGCGTTTGAACTTAGACCATTAACTAATCACACAAACCCGAAGAGATGGGAGCCTCTATATCAAAACCATTACCAGTAAATTTATACGGTACTATTCTATAATTGCCGTGAAAAGCATGAGTAATGATATCTCTACTTCTCATAATAGTAAATTATTACATGCTAATTATTTAAAATATCTTAGTTGAAATATTGCAATACAACTACTTCAGCAACCGCAGTAGTAATAGTAGTAACAGTTGCAGCAACTTATTTAGGAAATGAAGTAACAATCCCATCAGTTACAGTAGCACTTGATATTACAATATCAGTAGCAGCAGAAGCAAATGGAGTAGCAATATTATCTGCTACAGTTCAACAGTAGCAGCAATGTCAGCAACTGGTGAAGCATTTGTTGTGATTTTTCCAGCATCTGCTGTATCAGTCAAATTTATAACATCAGCAGCTGCAGTACCAATGTAGTAGCAATATCAGCAGCTGCAGCACCTGTGTAGTAGCAATATCAACATCTGCAGTACCAGTCTTGTAGCAATATCAGCAGCTGCAGTACCAGTGTAGTAGCAATATCAGCAGCAACTGCAATACCAATAGTAGTACTAATATGAAAATCTTCAGATGCAACATTAAAGCAATATCAGGAGCAGAAGCTCAAGCAGAAGCAATATTAACAGCTGCAGTGGTAGCAATATCAGAACCTTTAGTAGCAACATTAATAGCAATATCAAAAGCTTCTTCATCAATAGCACATGCAACTACAGCGGCACTAGCAGATGGAGTAGACACTTTAACAACTTTGTTTCAATAGTAGTTATACTAGAAACAGTATTGGCATTATTAATGGTTTTATAGGATTATTTTTGGCTATTAATCGACTTTTAGAAGTTGTCATTGATAGTATTACTAGTAGCAATACTAGTATTAATAGCAGCATTATTAGTTTCAAAATGGATGATAATATCAGAACTTCTAGAAATATTTAAAGCTGGTTTGTACTAGTAGTTGCAAATGGAGGACGTGCTGTGTTTTCTATTTGGAAATGGTGATACTAGTGACACTTTAACAAGCTATTGCAATTAGATAAATATTATTTTAAATTTCATTTTGTTGTCTAGTAGAATTACTTTGTATCTTATTTACTGAAATGTTTATGATTATGCAAAGTATGTTTAAGGAGTCGTAATAATTAGTTACACATGTGGGTAATAAAACATTTAAGCCTTTCACCCAAATGACAATAATTTATGGAAATCTCTGACTAAAATAAATTATTTAAATTTTCCCCTCTGTGTAATAGGATTTTATAAATATATTTCATTGCCAATAATTGCAATTCCAAATGATTCAACATAATTTGTAATTATCGTTCAAGTAGAAAATTCGGAACAACAAACGAGCAATTGAGCTATGAAATCCGACCACGGAAAATAATTTATTACTAAATGCATCGAAACTCATTTTTAACTTTAATAGTTTTAACGTGATAATTTATTTAAAATAAATTACTTTTGCATCAGTCTATGGCTGGTTTGATGAAAGACTTGTTAAACCTGACCGGGATACCATTATTTCGTGAATTACATTTTATTTAGACAGATATAATAATAATAATAATAATAATAATAATAATAATAATAATAATAATAATAATAATAATAATAATAATAATAATAATAATAATAATAATAATAATAATAATAATAATAATAATAATAATAATAATAATAATAATAATAATAATAATAATAATAATAATAATAATAATAATAATAATAATAATAATAATAATAATAATAATAATAATAATAATAATAATAATAATAATCTATATTCTACAAGTGCATGTACAAGGTACAAGGCCTAGTTGACATCAATGACCTTGACTGATGTAAGTTCCTTTAGAAATGGATGCAACTACTAAGAAGCTCCCATTCCTTTATGGCCCATTCCTTTACAACCCAATTCCTTGAACCAAGGAATTGAGCCTGACCTCCCCTCCTTGACTCGGACATGATAGCTTCCCATCAAGCAAAGAGCTGAATGATCCCTGCAAGTTTGACGTTCCTACAAGAATTTAGTAATAATACATAAATATAAATCAAGATATCAGGTAATCCCAGTGAAGAACATCATTATTTGCAGCAGTCCTCGTAGAAGGACACCTGCTGACGAACAATATGTGTAGAAGCAGTGCTAGGAGCAGTAGTGCTAGATGCAGTAGAACATCAGTTAATGTTTATTAAAATAAGAGATGATATTTATAGCAACGGTTGGTGAGCCATTTTCTGTCAATAAAAGACAATTGTGCTATTGTAATATCTCCCGGATAGCCGACCCTTTCTGATTTGAAAATATAAACACATAAGCAGTATAATGTGATCTTTCATTGACAACGTTTCGCCCATACATTGAGCTTTATCAATTCAAACAGATAACATAAGAAAGAAAGAACACTGCAGCAGGCTTACTGGCCCATGCGAGGCAGGTCCAAGTCTCCTACCGGCTTAAGCCAATGCCTCGACCCAGCCAGGTCAGGTTATATTCACTTAATGAAGGAGCACGGCATCTGACCTAGTAGCACAAGCTAGTCAGGACCAACTCACACCCACCCGCACCCACTCATATATTTATCTAGCCTATTTTTAAAACTACACAACGTTTTAGCCTATATAACTGTACTCGGGAGTTTGTTCCACTCATCGACAACTCTATTACGAAACCAATGCTTTCCTATATCTTTCCTGACTCTGAATTTATCCAACTTAAAGCCATTGCTGCGAGTTCTGTCAATACTAGATACTTTTAGCACGCTATTTACATCCCCTTTATTGTTGTTGTTGTATGTTCGCCGGTACAACCGGCCCGGGTCTTCTCCAAATGGTGACCCGGCATTGGCCCCCTAGGTAGAGGGTGTCGGTCATCTTCTTCTTTCTTTCTTTCTTGCTGTGACTCCCCATGATGGGGAGTGTCTTCTGATGTCGCATCTTCATCAGCAGATCTTGGTACTTCAGGCTGTGGTTCTACCTACATAGGAAGAAGAAGGATGGGGATAAGAAAGAAGGAAGTGAGAGAAAGAATAGCTGTAGTGGGTAGTCTTGGTCGTCGTCGGGGTTCTCCGGCGTCGTCATCGAGGGGGCGGGTGGGTGGCTAGGACTGGGAGCAGTGTCTCCAAGTCATGGGTGGCCAGGTAAACCAGCCGGGCTGCTTTGTCCTCGCGGGACAGATCCCCAGGTGCCATCGGGAAGTGCCTGCGGCGGATGGACATCGTCGCAGGACAGTCAAGCATGTAGTGAACTAGAGGCTTTGGAACCATCCGGTCGCAGTGGCGGCAAAGCTCCTCACTCATGCGTTCGATGAGGCGCTTTGCAGTAGGGTAGCCGAGGTGCAGGCGGTGGACGCTGACTTGCAGCTCCCTGTTCAGTTTCCTCATGTTTGTTGGGGGCTCCCTACGTGTCGCTCTGTCATACCAGTGCCGGCTCCGAGATGCTCCCGGTGCTGGTAGTGGCCGTCTGGCTGCCGAAGCTGCCCCCAGGTGCACCTGCCTGCGGCTAATGACAATTGTAGTCGCAGGTTGGGCCGCAAGTGTGGCAGACTTAGCCGCCCCATCCGCCGCATCATTCCCAGCAAGGTCGATGTGGCTTGGTATCCAATTGATTGTTGCTTGCCGGCCCTGCTCATCAAGTGAATGTAGGTCTCTTCTGATGGTGGTGAGGAGCCAGATGTTATCCTTGGGCTCCCTATGCATGATGGCCTGTATCGCCGCCCTGGAGTCGACGTGGATGACTGGAGGTTGGTGGTGTTCCAGGAGCGCATGTTGGATGGCCCTCTGGAAGGCGTGGAGTTCTGCCTGTAGGATGCTGCAGTGGTCTGGGAGGCGCCAGCCGGCCGTTAGGGAGGAGTGATATACAGTAGAACGTCATTTAGCACGATAGTTACTTTCCTGAAAAAGTCATGTTAGATAATTTCGTGTTAAATAATTAACAGAACTTATGGGAAAAATAGGGTTACGTTCCTGGGTGTCCCCAAAAAGCCAAACAAGTTTTTTTTAGACCAACAGATCTTACAAAAATAAAAGTGAATATGTAATTGTAGTTCATTATCGTGATGTATTATGTTGTTTTTACTGCTTAAGACTACAAATGTAATAGAAATAATAGTATTTACCTTAAATTGTGGGTGCTGGTGTTTGTGGATGATTGTGAAGAGAGTGGAGAGTTATGCTGTGGCCCTACTGGGCTGAGGTGGATAGTAGAAGTTCTTGAACTGAAGTCGATGGTTGAACTGAGTGTCTAACTTAAAGTCAGTCAAGTCAGTCAGTCAGTCATTAAGTCAGTCAAGCCATTCAGTAAGTCAGTCAAGCCATTCAGTAAGTCAGTCAAGCCATTCAGTAAGTCAGTATAGTCATTCAGTAAGTCAGTCAAGTCATTCAGTAAGTCAGTCAAGTCATTCAGTCAAGTCAGTCAAGTCATTCAGTCAAGTCATTCAGTAAGTCAGTCAAGTCATTCAGTAAGTCAGTCAAGTCATTCAGTAAGTCAGTCAAGTCATTCAGTAAGTCAGTCAAGTCATTCAGTAAGTCAGTCAAGTCATTCAGTAAGTCAGTCAAGTCATTCAGTAAGTCAGTCAAGTCATTCAGTAAGTCAGTCAAGTCATTCAGTAAGTCAGTCAAGTCATTCAGTAAGTCAGTCAAGTCATTCAGTAAGTCAGTCAAGTCATTCAGTAAGTCAGTCAAGTCATTCAGAAAGTCAGTTAAGTCATTCAGTAAGTCAGTCAAGTCATTCAGTAAGTCAGTCAAGTCATTCAGTAAGTCAGTCAAGTCATTCAGTAAGTCAGTCCAGTCATTCAGTAAGTCAGTCAAGTCATTCAGTAAGTCAGTCAAGTCATTCAGTCAGTCAAGTCATTCAGTCAGTCAAGTCAAGTCATTCAGTCAAGTCATTCAGTCAAGTCATTCAGTCAGTCAGTCAGTCAGTCAGTCAAGTCAGTCAAGTCACACAAACTTATGTTTACATCTTTTTATGTGTACAAAGTAACACTTCATTACGGCCATGGGTTATGTCTTGTCTAATATCTTTATCTTCGTTAATTCAAGATCAAAACACAATTCACTCTTATTCTTCACAAACAGCTGGCTTGTAGCCAGGACTTCTTGACGCGTATGAAATACGTATGAATGCTGGGATGGTGTGGTCCGTGGTGGCTGGGTAAGGCGGGTGGTGTCTGCTGAACCACAACAGTAGTAGTAACAAGACTGCTTGTGAGAATGGTTATTTGTTTTTCCTTCCCACATACTATAAGTAAGTTTATTCAGGTATACACAGATACAGTTACGAAGATTATCATACATAGCAGCATATGTGTAGAGAACCTAGGATAACCCAAAAAAGTCAGAGTGACAGTATTTCCATTGACTGACTTGGGTTATCCTAGGTTCTCTACACATATGCTGCTATGTATGATAATGTATGTAACTGTACTCACCTAATTGTGGTTGCAGGGGTCGAGACTCAGCTACTGGCCCCGTGCATCTGAACAGTTTGCAGGAAGGAAAAACCAATTCCCTTTTCCTCAAAGCATGAGGATTCTTAGGCAGTAAATAACCATGCACTCAAAATTTTTCCCCTCCTGCCGAACCATGTAATATCATCTTTACGTCGTGTAAGATGTTAATGTGTCGCAAATCTTAAATCGTGCAATACCGGTAACGTGCAACATAATCTTGTGCTAAATGACGTTCTACTGTATCCCGGAACCCGTGCGGCCGGTCTCAGAGTCTCTTGATCCATCAGTGTAGTACACTGCACACCCGGGATGCTCCGCTGCAGCAATGCTTGCAGCTGCCCACCGCTGCAGCACGTGCTGTGGCCAGTGATGCTTGCTGGCTGGCAGGTTTGCAAGGTGGATTACGACAGGTTCTGTTGCCCATGGCGGTGGCACGGTGTACCCATCGACTGGCCGGTCGCATCCCTTGTCCTCGAGGAGCGGTATGGGCAGGAGCTCCTTTGTCACTTCCGCAGCCGATCACAACCATAGTCGGACACGGCCTCCTGCGAAGTCGCCTCGCTGACGGTCAAGGAGGTCTCTCAGCAGGCGCTCACCGCCCGGTAGCTGGACAAATTTGGCCAACCTCCTGGCAGCAACAAGGGCGATCCTGTCACTTAGGGGCTGCAGTTGGGCCTCTCTGTTCAGAGTCACTGTGTTCGTCCAGTTCGGGGCCCCCAGCATGACCCGAGCCGCAGCATTTTGTACAACGCTGAGGCGCTTGAGGCATGAGGGATGAGCATGTGCCAGGGTGATTGCACCATAGTCGACTAGCGAGCGCACCGCCTGCACGTAGAACATCCGGAGAATATCGTGGCTGGCACCAGTCCTAGGGTTGGCCATGGCACGCATGGCCGTGACACGTTGCATGGCATGCTCCCTGACATGCTCTGCCTGCTTGTGGAAGGAGAGTCGGCTGTCAATCCATATACCAAGATACTGGTAACTGCAGACCCAGTCCAGGTTGATGTCTGAGATCTTCAGCCTGGTATCAGGCACCTTGGCACGAAAGATCATGGCCTTGGACTTTTCCGCCGAGATCTTGAGGCCAAGGCGACGGCAGGTGGTATCTAGCAGGCTGAGGTCGCGTTGGGCTTTGCACAACAGTCCGGGCTTCCCGATGACAATGAGTGCCAGGTCATCAGCGTAGCTGAGCAGTCGGGTGCCTGCTGAGAACGCCAGCTGCACCAGCTCATGCATGAGCACGTTGAAGGAGTTGGGCTGAGG
>WNWK01031028.1:0-23021 GCA_009830355.1 Cherax destructor
AGTCAATATCATCAGGTCTAGTTTGTTTAGGGATAAGCAGCTAAACATTCCTTGTAGAACCAACTCGAGTGTCCTCCCTTAGTGGTTAGCTGGTTCTCACTTATATCAGAGGTCGGACTTCTTTCTTTCTCCATCCAAGGTAGGATTTAACTGCTTCCTTCCTTGTCGTTGATAAGATTAGTTACCCTGGTGACCTTCTACTCGGATTTGCTGCCATGAGATTTCGAATTGTGCTTGATCCTTACCGATGGCATGCAAAATCGATGACCTAGTTGTTCCATTTTGGGGTTACCAACTTGGATCCGAGGTCTGCCATACTGCTGCAGAGTATACAGCACGAATTAGGTCCTTGCAAGACGATGCGTTATCTAGTAGCATTACCAAGCGGTCAGGCACTGGAAATCCTGTCACCCCAGTCTGTGTTCCACCCTCAACAATTCCAGACATGCAGGATAGCGTTCAGTCAGCTCGAGTGTCCGAGGGAATCCCAGACTACCTTGAATGCTGAGCCTATCTCTGCAATGCCTACTAGTTCAAGTAGTAGTTTCTCTGCAGGGGACGCCTTGTCGGAAACTAGTAATGCCATCTCTTGTTGACGTCACATGCCGTCTGCAGAAAGACGTCTCTGCAACAGCTAGTGCCCTCACTAGAGTGTCTGTTGCTGTCCCTCATGTTCCAGATGGTGATAACGTCCTAGTTGACAGTGGTTCCTGCACAGTAAAGGTTTATTTGTTGAGCCATTCTACATATTGTTCAAGACAGTAAGATATTCCTGCTTGTCGCTAATACTTTGGGTCAAAGTGTTTGACTCAGAGCCAATATGACCATCGTTAACCTTGTACACTATCCTTATCCTGTGTGCAGATGCCGATGTGTCACCTGACCAATGGGTCAGTGCCATTTCAGCCGGGGAGAGTTCACCCAGTTTGCTGGATCAATCCATTCCACCAGTTGAGGAGAAAGACTTAGCTTCACTGACTTCCCAGACGAAGTCGAACGGTTGTTGAATTTGTTGAATAAACACTGTAAAGCAATTAATTGCCTTACCAGGTGAGAAGATGTGATAACGAACGTATTGTCACATCGTATCCCCCTTGTACCTGGTACCAGACCAACTTTGTACCTCCATACAGATGCTTGATGATGGTGTTATCGCACCTAGCAACTCGCCCTGGAATGTGCCCTTGATCCTAGTACCTAAGAAGGACGGTACTTGGCGCCCAGTGATTGATTTTAGGAAGTTAAATGCAAAAACTATTCCAGATCGTTTCACATCCTGTACTTGGTGACCTTTACGTAATATTGAGATAATAAAGTCTTCTCGACCCTTGATTTGTTACAAGGGTTATGGGGGTCTCAAAAAGGGTTGGGTTGAGGAGCGGGTCGGAAGCGGGGGAGGAAGCCCCCAAAAAAGTTAGCCGCCTGGCAAATATCAAAATATGCAAGACATCCACTATGAAAAAATAGAAGAATTCCAAGCGCTTTCATGACACTCACATTATCAAGAAACTATAAAATAAAACATGACAAAAGGCTTATAAAGGGGCAAGACTACACCTACAGTCACATCATACTAACAAAGACCACACCTCACAGTAGCATAACATCACCCAACTCTGTGAAGAGGACCTGAAACTCTTCCCTTTAATTAAGATTAGTCCAATTTATCATTAAATTCTTCCCAAATTATATTAATTATAAATGAATCCAATTTATATAAACCAAAATATATATTCAAATTATTTTCAAACCTACTTTTAATGAAACATAATTCTATTATATTCCTCTCAACTAATGACTTGTTTGATACAACTTTCTCAGCATTTTGCAAATTAACTGGATGGTTAAAATCTCTCTCACATGAATAAATAGAGCATTAGAATCTTGTCCAGTTCTTATGTTATATTTATGTTATTTTAATCTTAGTTCAAGATTTTTACCAGTTTGACCGTCATAAACTTTATCGCATATTTTACAAGGAATCTTATAGACACACACACACATATATGTATATATATATATATATATATATATATATATATATATATATATATATATATATATATATATTATATATATATATATATATATATATATATATATATATATATATATATATATATATATATATATATATATATATATATATGTCGTGCCGATTGGGTAAAACTTGCTATTTTGGCTTAAATAGCAACGCTCACCTTGCCATATAAGACAAGTGAAAATTTGTGTATGCAATAATTTCGCCAAAATCATTCTGAACATAACAAAAAAAATATATTTCATTGTGTTTGTTTATTATTAAATTAATGTTAACGTATCTAAAATATATTTAGTTGGGTTAGGATAAATTAAATTGCGCTTGTTGTAATAAGGTTAGGTAGGTTTTCAAAGTTTCTCTTGGTAGAAAATTATAAATTCTTACATTAACATAAATGAAAAAAATATATCTTTAAACGTATAAGAGAAAATTTTAGAAAGGACTTAATTTTAGATGAGTTCTTTCTAATTGACCAGTTTTACCTAATCAGCAGACATATATATATATATATATATATATATATATATATATATATATATATATATATATATATATATATATATATATATATATTTAAGAATTTAAAAAAAAGGGAAGGGGGGACATGGGAGAACTATTAATTTCAGGTATCCAACTGGACATCAGCAGTATTTCATGTGAGCTGTGTCTTGAACAGAATTTAAACTTAAAGTTTTTGATAATGTGAGTTGCAGTTGCACAATTTGCATACAAGTCACTTAACCTTCACTGTCTGGATCCCTGAAATTAATAGTTCTCCCAGTGCCCCCCTTCCTCTTTTTTTAAATTTTAAATATATATATATATATATATATATATATATATATATATATATATATGTCGTGCCGATTAGGTAAAACTGGTCAATTGGCAAGAACTCATCTAAAATTAAGTCCTTTCTAAAATTTTCTCTTATACGTTTAAAGATATATTTTCTTCATTTATGTTAATGTAAGAAATTATAATTTTGTACCTAGAGAAACTTTCAAAACCTACCTAACCTTATTACAACAAGCGCAATTTAATTTAGCTAACCCAACTAAATATATTTTAGATACGTTAACATTAATTTAATAATAAACAAACACAATGAAATATATTTTTTTCGTTATGTTTAGAATGATTTTGGCGAAATTATTGCATACACAAATTTTCACTTGTCTTATATGGCAAGGTGAGTGTTGCTATTTAAGCCAAAATCGCAAGTTTTACCTAATCGGCACGACATATATATATATATATATATATATATATATATATATATATATATATATATATATATATATATATATAAGAAGTGGATAAAAGGCTTCAAGGAAGAATATTTGGATTTCTTCCTGATGCCATTTGAATATTCCACTTCTCCTACCACCTCCATCTTTTAATTTTTTTTTACCAATAGGTATGTTTTATTACATAATATGGTACAAAAGATTTGAGAGATACATTGTTGATATAAAAGATGGCATATACAGTACACGAGGTGAGAGATACATGTCTAGTAATTTGTTACATTTTTGTCACTGATTATAATGAAAATCTCATCCAGCTCTTCCGAGCTGGTGCGCGTGCCCAGAATACAGCATGCATTCCCCCTCTGAACAGCAGCGCTGAGTCGCTGGAACAGAAAACTAGCTGCCCTGGGATCCCTAGTTACCCTGTTGAGTCTTTTGCCCAGCTCCTTGAGGAACTTAGATGCACTCTTTCCCCATGAGCCAAGGGTCTCTGAGCCTATGGGAACAAACATATAATGATGGGCAAGTTCTCCATATTTTCTCGACTTCTGGGACTCCCTGAAGGCGGCGCAGCCCCTCCTTCCTCCCTGGTGTACTGGAGATAGGTATCAGCCAAGGTAGATGCAATGTGTAGTCCCACACCACCTGCTTGCCGTCTGTCCAGGCTTGAAGGGTGATACCATCTGGACGCTTTTGGTTGCCATCAGATCTGCATAGTTGGGTGGTTCCCTTACTGCTGGGCATCCGGCTGTTGTGAGGCTCCTCTTGATAATGTTATTAACCTCTTCATGTCTTGCAATCTTTCCCTCGATTTACGACACAAAAGACCATGGTACCCGAATCGGTCTGCTGCTTCACTGCCACAAATACACCTGTGTTCGGCGAGAATAGGGGCGGCAAGTCGAAGGGCAACACCAATGCGGATGGTCTGTGGGTCGAGGCGTGTGCCAAGGCTGGAGTTGGGAAACAGCCAAAAGAAAGTCCCCTGCATGAGGAGCTCTACTGCAAGTAGGCGGGCTCTATCCTTCCCTGACACACTCTGAAGCATTGCTGAGGCTATATTCTCTACTATTGGGCCATCCCAGTGCGACTGTTTGTAGTTGTTGGGGGAGCAGGCCTGGTTTCAGAGCCTGTTAGGTTATCCCAGATCCTGGCTCCATCCAACGAACTTTTGGTCATGGATTCCAATCGTGTCCCTAAGATGTTCAGGGAGAATTGCTGCTACAAGCCCTCTGGATGCAATGCATGAAGACAGGAAAGCAGGTAGAGCAATCTGAGATGACTTGCGGACACCAATGCCTCCTAGTCTGACTGGGAGTGTAGCTTGGTCCCACTGCCCATCTTCTAGAGTAAGGTTAAGTACTTTAGTAAAGATCTGCCTCAGGATACTGTCATATTCGTGCAGTATAGGATTATCATATGAAGGAGCACATCTTAGGAAATATGTCAACCTGGGCAGACTCAAGCATTTTGTGAGGAGGTACAAGGCATCATGGGTGTCAAGATTGCCTATTCGTTGTTCCATTCTCCTCAATTCTTCCAGTTTCTTCCTAAGAATTGTGTCAATGGCATCTCTTCCCAGAGGTGCTCCAAGCAAGACACTATTAGTAGGGGCAATGACTGTTGCTCCTGGTAGTTTTGATAGCACTGCATCTATCACTTGTTGATTGACTGATATGATTTCACATTTGGATGGATTCAGGATGAGACCCATTTCCTGTCCCTGTGTCATCACCTGTGTAAGATCATCTACAAGGGACTCCTTTGTACCTGCTAGTGTGCCATCATCCAGGAACCAGATGTTTAGCTCACTGGTCAGTCTTACTGTGATTTCCTAACTGCTATACAGAAGAGAAATGGTGCGAGAGGGTCCCCTGCTGGACACCCCTGATGATGTGATTTCATGCTCCAAACAGGAGCATTGATTCTTTGCTATATCCAGCTGAAACAAAAGGGAAGAGACCTGGAAAATGTTCTTGTACAGCGCAATACTACGTCCCTTTTCAGGAGATTAAATGCATTCTTGAAATCTAATTTAACCACTGCATTGTCCTCAGGCAGGTTGTCGATATATGCCCTTGTTGATGAACCGCTGCTTCACTTCCTTGAGAGACCCCAAAGCCAAGCTGGTTTGGTTGAAGCATGATGGCTGCCTCTGCGCGAATACTTTGACAGCAGCTTTAGAAACGAGGCGGCGAAACGTGTTGCCCACGCGATTGGCCTAATTCCTCCATCCTTCTTTTAAGGGCACAAAGTGATGCTCCAAAAAGAAAGGTTTAATCTCGTCAGGAATCAGACCAGCCAAGGAATTGTTGACGAACCTTGTGATCTCTGACAGCAGTGTTCTGCAATCTCCCGAAATAATATATATATATATATATATATATATATATATATATATATATATATACGTGCAAAAAGATCACAGTAATCAGGTGATATCAGAATATGCAAGACAACCACTATGAAAAATAGAGGAATTCCAAGCGCTTTCGTGACTACTACATTATCAAGGAACTATAAAAGGAAACATGACAAGAGGACTTATATAAGGGCAAGACTACACCTCACAGTCACATCACACTAACAAAGACTACACCTCACAGTAGCGTAACATCTCACGACTCTGTGAAGAGGAAAACAAGAAAGGACCTGAAACTCTTCCCAAGAATTAAGATTAGTCCAATTTATCATTAAATTCTTCCCAAATTTTATTAATTATAAAAGAATCCAATTTATATAAACCAAAAGAAATATTCATATTATTTTCAAAACTGCTTTTAATGAAACATGATTCTATTATATTCCTCTCAACCATGGACTTGCTTGATACAACCTTCTCAGCATTTTGAAAATCAATTGGATGGTTAAAATCTCTCACATGAATAAATAGATCATTAGAATCTTGTCCAGTTCTAATGCTATATTTATGTTGTTTTAATCTTAGTTCAAGACTTTTACCAGTTTGACCATAATAAACTTTATCGCATATTTTACAGGGAATCTTATAGACAATCCGTCAGCATTTTGGGGAATTTTTATCAAAAGTCTTTTTACTGTATCAAGATTTTTAAATACAACTTTGATATTAAAATTCTTAAGAAAGGAAGGCATATCAACCAAGTTTTCATGGTAAGGAGAACCAACATATTTTTGGTTGAATAAGGTTGGTTGTCCCTTTTGGGATTGTAAAAAGTATTCCTAGCTATTTTAAAAGATTTATCAATTATGTTTCTAGGGTATTTTAAATCATTAGCTATTTCATAAATTTTAGAGATTTCTTCATCTATGAACTCTGGATTACAAATACGTAAAGCTCTCAAAAACATTGAAGAAAAAACCGACACTTTAACTCTATCTTGATGTAAGAGTAATAGTGTACATAGGAACAATTATTTGTAGGTTTTCCTCTTCCAGAGTCGTGAGATGTTACGCTACTGTGAGGTGTAGTCTTTGTTAGTGTGATGTGACTGTGAGGTGTAGTCTTGCCCTTATATAAGTCCTCTTGTCATGTTTCCTTTTATAGTTCCTTGATAATGTGAGTAGTCAGAAAGCGCTTGGAATTCTATCTTTTCATAGTTGTTGTCTTGCATATTATATACATATATATATATATATATATATATATATATATATATATATATATATATATATATATATATATATATATATATATATATATATATATATATATATATATATATATATATATATATATATATATGTATATATACATATATATATATATATATTCACTTGTATTTTTGTATGATGTGGAGGCCTAAAAAAAATAAAAAAAAATTGTTTGGCTTTTTTGGGGCTCTTAGGAACGTAACCCTATTTTTCCCTTAAGTTCTTCAGTTCATAGAAATTGTCTGGTTTGCCGACTCTAGAACACACACCGTCTCTGTAGTAAAATATTTAGTATAGCGAGTTTTGCATGGCGCTGTTTTTCCAAAAAAGCAAGTAGTTATATAGAAACACGCGCGTATTCGAATGCAACGTTGTGTCAAAATTTCAAAACAATCGGTGAAGAACTTTAGGAGATTTACGATTTTGAACAAACGAACATTTGCATTTTTATTTATATAGATTAAGATGGTCTAGATGTATGTACATGTGCCTTTTAATCCATGTTACCAATGATAGCTGGCAAGCATTGGTAGCATGGATAAGCATTGCTAGTATTGGTAGCATAATCTTACAATGCTAGTTGGCTAGCATTGTTGGTTCTGAATATGAGGATTTTTTCATTTATTCTAGGTTTAACCTTATTAATTGTTTAGAATTTATTCTTTGAAATTTATTATTTCCACAGTTTGACTTAACATGTGAAAAAGCTTTGCTTCGTCCTCTTGCTGGTTCAATATACATGACTGGTATGTTAGTGGGAGCCATTGTTGTTGGTGACTTAGCTGATCACTTCGGAAGAATAAAGGGAATCTTGGTGTCAGTGCTTCTACTTGGTGTTGGTGGAGTTACAAGCGCAGTGTCCCCTGATTACTATATCTTCCTGTTGATGAAGTTCTTGACCGGTGCTGGAGGTAGTGGCCTATGTCTGGTCACATTCGTCTTGGGTAAGTATATATTGTATTTTACTTGCAAACAAATCACAGAACGGATGGGGCTTGAACCCATGCCAAGTGAGTGCTAAAACTCATGCACTGGCCTGTGAGTTTTAGGACTCACTTGTAACAGATTCAAACCAAATTTTCAATATTTCTGAACTGCATAATCATACAAAATAAGTTCATTATACACAGGTCCACATACAGAAAGTCATATTGCATTATATTTTATAGAGTGTTTATTGTCTATAGTTTTAGCCATTGCCCACTAACATAATACTACAGTCATGCAAAACAATTATTTTTATTTTATTGAGTAATAACAAACAGACTTGAGTCTCATTTTGTGATCGCTGTAAAAGAATGGCTTCCACTCCCTGTTCACTAATGTTGATGTTGGTGTTAAATTTTAAATCCGACAGTGGGCTTCACAAAACTAGGAAACCAACAAAAAACAGCAGTAATAGCCAGCCATATTAATGAATCCTTGGAAGCCTGTTGAAAGATAATGATGACCTTGACCTCAGTAGGTACCGCCTCATCCTGACCCTACAAATTCTGACTTAACTCACATATTGCTAAGTTCACTGAAATGAGGTAGCTAACTAAATGATAAAATAGTTGTAATCTACACACATACTCCTTCCAGCTATCACTGTGGGCAACAATATCATTTAGGAATGATTCAACACCATCCATGTCACATATTACTTAATGCATAATGTGTTGTAAGATGCTTGGTACATTGTGCTTTCCAAATTACAAAATATTGTATATAAAAAAAAAACATTTTGAGTAATCAATGCTGAGATCGACTTAGCATGAGGTGTCAGAGACACCTGATAGTGACTACGATCAATCCATTAAATGTACTGTGTCATGTCATTAATTAATTCCAATTCGGGGGAATCCGAGCGCCCCAGTCAACCCATCCCGTGGTGACAATCGGAGATACCGAGTATTCCATCCCAATCCAAAATTCCTTTGAGGCTCTGTGTGATCTCGATGGAGAGGATCTCGGTGTTGCCACTCCAGTAGTGGATGATGACAATCCTATAGAAGAGATAGAAGAAATTTTTACTGATGTAACTCCACTAATTGATGATGATAATTTTGGAGATGATGTGGAAGAGACCTTTACTGATGAAAATCCACCGTCTTGTTTGCATATTAGTTCCAATGCAACTATAGGTCCTTTAGTAGAAGCATCCGTGCATGGTGCGCCCGTCCATGTGTTTATGGATTCTGGTGTGCAAGTCAATATCATCAGGTCTAGTTTGTTTAGGGATAAGCAGCTAAAACATGTCCTTGTAGAACCAACTCGAGTGTCCTCCTTAGTGGTGTAGCTGGTTCTCACTTACGTATCAGAGGTCGGACTTTTCTTACTTTCTCCATCCAAGGTAGAGATTTAACTGCTTCCTTCCTTGTCGTTGATAAGATTAGTTACCCTGGTGACCTTCTACTCGGATTTGCTGCCATGAGAGATTTCCGAATTGTGCTTGATCCTTACCGATGGCATGCACAAATCGATGACCTAGTTGTTCCATTTTGGGGTTACCAACTTGGATCCGAGGTCTGCCATACTGCTGCAGAGTATACAGCTCGAATTAGGTCCTTGCAAGACGTGCGTTATCTAGTAGCATTACCAAGCGGTCAGGCACTGGAAATCCTGTCACCCCAGTCTGTTTTCCACCCTCAACAATTCCAGACATGCAGGATAGCGTTCAGTCAGCTCGAGTGTCCGAGGAATCCCAGACTACCTTGAATGCTGAGCCTATCTCTGCAATGCCTACTAGTTCAAGTAGTAGTTTCTCTGCAGGGGACGCCTTGTCGGAAACTAGTAATGCCATCTCTTGTTGACGTCACATGCCGCCTGCAGAAAGACGTCTCTGCAACAGCTAGTGCCCTCACTAGGGTGTCTGTTGTTGTCCCTCATGTTCCAGATGGTGATAACGTCCTAGTTGACAGTGGTTCCTGCACAGTAAAGGGTTTATTTGTTGAGCCATTCTTACATATTGTTCAAGACAGTAAGATATTCCTGCTTGTCGCTAATACTTTGGGTCAAAGTGTTTGACTCAGAGCCAATATGACCATCGTTAACCTTGTACACTATCCTTATCCTGTGTGTGCAGATGCCGATGTGTCACCTGACCAATGGGTCAGTGCCATTTCAGCCGGGGAGAGTTCACCCAGTTTGCTGGATCAATCCATTCCACCAGTTGAGGAGAAAGACTTAGCTTCTACTGACTTCCCAGACGAAGTCGAACGGTTGTTGAATTTGTTGAATAAACACTGTAAAGCAATTAATTGCCTTACCAGGTGAGAAGATGTGTATAACGAACGTATTGTCACATCGTATCCCACTTGTACCTGGTACCAGACCAATCTTTGTACCTCCATACAGATGCTTGATGATGGTGTTTTCGCACCTAGCAACTCGCCCTGGAATGTGCCCTTGATCCTAGTACCTAAGAAGGACGGTACTTGGCGCCCAGTGATTGATTTTAGGAAGTTAAATGCAAAAACTATTCCAGATCGTTTCCCACATCCTGTACTTGGTGACCTTTTACGTAATATCGGAGATAATAAAGTCTTCTCGACCCTTGATTTGTTACAAGGGTTATGGGGGTCTCAAAAAGGGTTGGGTTGAGGAGCGGGTCGGAAGCGGGGGAGGAAGCCCCCAAAAAAGTTAGCCGCTCTGGCAGATATCAAAATATGCAAGACATCCACTATGAAAAAATAGAAGAATTCCAAGCGCTTTCATGACTACTCACATTATCAAGAAACTATAAAATAAAACATGACAAAAAGGCTTATAAAGGGGCAAGACTACACCTCACAGTCACATCATACTAACAAAGACCACACCTCACAGTAGCATAACATCACCCAACTCTGTGAAGAGGACATGAAACTCTTCCCTTTAATTAAGATTAGTCCAATTTATCATTAAATTCTTCCCAAATTTTATTAATTATAAATGAATCCAATTTATATAAACCAAAATATATATTCAAATTATTTTCAAACCTACTTTTAATGAAACATAATTCTATTATATTCCTCTCAACTAATGACTTGTTTGATACAACTTTCTCAGCATTTTGCAAATTAACTGGATGGTTAAAATCTCTCTCACATGAATAAATAGAGCATTAGAATCTTGTCCAGTTCTTATGTTATATTTATGTTATTTTAATCTTAGTTCAAGATTTTTACCAGTTTGACCGTCATAAACTTTATCGCATATTTTACAAGGAATCTTATAGACACACACACACACACATATATGTATATATATATATATATATATATATATATATATATATATATATATATATATATATATATATATAATAGCAAGGATATATATAGCATATATATATATATATATATAGCAAGGATAAGTACTGATCAACGAGGCTGACCAGATCTAAGACTGAACAGGACTCAGTGTGAATACTTTGGGAAGATTCCAGTGCAGTGAGAAAACATTACAGTGCATCGTTTCAACGCAAATAGTGGAAATGATGTGCAGTTTGTGAAGGTTGGTGAGTGGTGGTAGTGTGGAAGATGGCCAGTGTGGGTGGGGGAGAATAAGGCCTACACTGTGTGCCGGCCAAGATTATCGTATATACAAACCTCGGAAATCTCTCATAAAAACATCTACCTCCAGCACCATGCGCCATGCTTCCAGTTAACCTAGAAATGATTACGTGTCGATGCATGGAATAATTAGAGACATATGTTATGGAAAAACAATGTGTGGTTAATGTTAACGAGGGAGTGACCAGTGCCTCCTCCCCCACGCCACAGGGGAGAGGGAAGAGGCGCTGTGTGTAGGTGGTGAAGGAAGACACTGGTGTTCAACAGTGCACATACCCACATCTTTCATGACGTACATGGAAAACAAATAATGTTGTGTGTATTGTGTGTATTGTAAGACAGTGTGAACAATATATAGAGTGCAAAATCCATGTGTAGTGTACTCCCTCACTCCTCTCCCTGGCGACCCCCACCCAACAAACTGCGCCTTCCCCACCCAACTACCTGCGCCTCCCTCACCCAAATCCCAGCGACACCCCTCAAGCCCTACCAGGCCACCACGGTCAAGTTCACTACCTTCCACGCACCTTACCCACCCAGCATGTCGTACTCCACTACAGTCTACCTAGCCAGATGAATGCCAGTCAGGAGGAAGCAAGCAGCCAGGGAAATGGCACGGCTGGCAATACTAGGAGAGGCAAGTGTCGGTCGTGTTTACAGCTTCGTTGTGTCAACTCTAATGGTTTCCTCCGTAAACATGGCAGCTGCCCGGGTTCAGGATGTCCTCCTGTGGACAGTGTGACCAGAGCCACTTCAGGCACCTGAACCCACTCCAACAGATCTCATCTCATCAGATAATATCCTGGAAGCAATTAAAGCAACAGGTATCAGAACACTCACACATATTCCCAAAGCAGCCCGTCCACACGCAGCTGGGAAACTTACAGACCTCTTAATAAAAGTAAACGATGGTTCTGCTATCCTAAATGCTCCACCAACCATCAAGGCATGGCACAACTTACTACTTTTTGGCAATGTCTGCTTAGCTGTGCCGGAAAGAAGGGGAAAGAGGCTAGCCTCAATGATCATTAAATCCTTAAGAGACTTTCCTAGAGCTGATAACCTCATTCCCCTTCCCCATCAACACAAAAATGGGAGAGGCAGAACCCCCACTCACTCCACTGACAGCGAAAAATCAGAGTCCAAGTGAGCAAGAAAATTGAAGAGGGCAACACAGTGGGAGCAATCAGAATTATCACCAGTGAAGATACAGTTGCCCCCAGAGATGCTGACACTGCTGAAGCACTTAGAGGAAAGCACCCTGCCAGGGAACCAGGGGTACCAACAGTTCCAACACCTCTGTCCCCACTGTGGAACCACTGATTGTGCAAGACTCCGACATTTACAAAGCAATAATGTCATTCCCTTCCGGCTCTGCTGGGGTTACACTGGAATAAGGCCACAACATTTAAAGGAAATGGTTAATCCAGTTATCGGGGAGATTGCAGAGACACTGCTGTCAGAGATCACAAGGTTCGTCAACAATTCCTTGGCTGGTCTGATTCCTGACGAGATTAAACCTTTCTTTTGGAGCATCACTTTGTGCCCTTAAAAGAAGGATGGAGAATTAGGCCAATCGCAGTGGGCAACACGTTTCGCCGCCTCGTTTCTAAAGCTGCTGTCAGAAGTATTCGCGCAGAGGCAGCCATCATGCTTCAACCAAACCAGCTTGGCTTTGGGGTCTCTCAAGGAAGTGAAGCAGCGGTTCATGCAACAAGGGCATATATCGACAACCTGCCTGAGGACAATGCAGTGGTTAAATTAGATTTCAAGAATGCATTTAATCTCCTGAAAAGGGACGTAGTATTAGCAGCTGTACAAGAACATTTTCCAGGTCTCTTCCCTTTTGTTTCAGCTGGATATAGCAAGGAATCAATGCTCCTGTTTGGAGAGCATGAAATCACATCATCAGAGGGTGTCCAGCAAGGGGACCCTCTCGCACCATTTCTCTTCTGTATAGCAGTTAGGGAAATCACAGTAAGACTGACCAGTGAGCTAAACATCTGGTTCCTGGATGATGGCACACTAGCAGGTACAAAGGAGTCCCTTGTAGATGATCTTACACAGGTGATGACACAGGGACAGGAAATGGGTCTCATCCTGAATCCATCCAAATGTGAAATCATATCAGTCAATCAACAAGTGATAGATGCAGTGCTATCAAAACTACCAGGAGCAACAGTCATTGCCCCTACTAATAGTGTCTTGCTTGGAGCACCTCTGGGAAGAGATGCCATTGACACAATTCTCAGGAAGAAACTGGAAGAATTGAGGAGAATGGAACAACGAATAGGCAATCTTGACACCCATGATGCCTTGTACCTCCTCACAAAATGCTTGAGTCTGCCCAGGTTGACATATTTCCTAAGATGTGCTCCTTCATATGATAATCCTATACTGCACGAATATGACAGTATCCTGAGGCAGATCTTTACTAAAGTACTTAACCTTACTCTAGAAGATGGGCAGTGGGACCAAGCTACACTCCCAGTCAGACTAGGAGGCATTGGTGTCCGCAAGTCATCTCAGATTGCTCTACCTGCTTTCCTGTCTTCATGCATTGCATCCAGAGGGCTTGTAGCAGCAATTCTCCTGAACATCTTAGGGACACGATTGGAATCCATGACCAAAAGTTCGTTGATGGAGCCAGGATCTGGGATAACCTAACAGGCTCTGAAACCAGGCCTGCTCCCCCAACAACTACAAACAGTCGCACTGGGATGGCCCAGTAGTAGAGAATATAGCCTCAAGCAATGCTTCAGAGTGTGTCAGGGAAGGATAGAGCCCGCCTACTTGCAGTGAGAGCTCCTCATGCAGGGGACTTTCTTTTGGCTGTTCCCAACTCCAGCCTTGGCACACGCCTCGACCCACAGACCATCCGCATTGGTGTTGCCCTTCGACTTGCCGCCCCTATTCTCGCCGAACACAGGTGTATTTGTGGCAGTGAAGCAGCAGACGATTCGGGTGCCATGGTCTTTGTGTCGTAAATCCGAGGAAAGATTGCAAGACATGAAGAGGTTAATAACATTATCAAGAGGAGCCTCACAACAGCCGGATGCCCAGCAGTAGGGAACCACCCCAACTATGCAGATCTGATGGCAACCAAAAGCGTCCAGATGGTATCACCCTTCAAGCCTGGACAGACGGCAAGCGAGTGGTGTGGGACTACACTTTGCATCTACCTTGGCTGATACCTATCTCCAGTACACCAGGGAGGAAGGAGGGGCTGCTGCCACCTTCAGGAGTCCCAGAAGTCGAGAAAATATGGAGAACTTGCCCATCATTATATGTTTGTTCCCATAGGCTAAAGGACCCTTGGCTCATGGGGAAAGAGTGCATCTAAGTTCCTCAAGGAGCTGGGAAAAAAGACTCAACAGGGTAACTAGGGATCCCAGGGCAGCTAGTTTTCTGTTCCAGCGACTCAGCGCTGCTGTTCAGAGGGTAATGCATGCTGTATTCTGGGCACGCGCACCAGCTCGGAAGAGCTGGATGAGATTTTCGCATTATAATCAGTGACAAAGATGTAACAATATGACTAGACATGTATCTCTCACCTCGTGTACTGTATATGCCATCTTTATATCAACAATGTATCTCCAAATCTTTTGTACCATATTATGTAATAAAATATACCTATTGGTAAAAAAAAAAATTAAAAGATGGGGTGGTGGAGAAGTGGAATATTCAAATGGCATCAGGAAGAAACCCAAATATTCTTCCTTGAAGCCTTTTTTATCCACTTCTCCGAGGCTATGGGTCCCACAATTTGTCCCAGAGGTGGACCCCATCCTTATATATATATATATATATATATATATATATATATATATATATATATATATATATATATATATATATATATATATATTCGTGCCGATTGGGTAAAACTTGCTATTTTAGCTTAAATAGCAACGCTCACCTTGCCATATAAGACAAGTGAAAATTTGTGTATGCAATAATTTCGCCAAAATCATTCTGAACATAACAAAAAAATATATTTATTGTGTTTGTTTATTATTAAATTAATGTTAACGTATCTAAAATATATTTTAGTTGGGTTAGGATAAATTAAATTGCGCTTGTTGTAATAAGGTTAGGTAGGTTTTCAAAGTTTCTCTTGGTAGAAAATTATAAATTCTTACATTAACATAAATGAAAAAATATATCTTTAAACGTATAAGGGAAAATTTTTTGAAAGGACTTAATTTTAGATGAGTTCTTTCTAATTGACCAGTTTTACCTAATCAAGACTAAAATATATATATATATATATATATATATATATATATATATATATATATATATATATATATATATATATATATATATATATATATATTTAAGAATTTAAAAAAAAGGAAGGGGGACACTGGGAGAACTATTAATTTCAGGTATCCAACTGGACATCAGCAGTATTTCATGTGCAGCTGTGTCTTGAACAAATTTAAACTTAAAGTTTTTGATAATGTGAGTTGCAGTTGCACAATTTGCATACAAGTCCTTAACCTTCACTGTCTGGATCCCTGAAATTAATAGTTCTCCCAGTGTCCCCCTCCTTTTTTTAAATTCTTAAATATATATATATATATATATATATATATATATATATATATATATATATATATATATATATATATATATATATATATATATATATATATATATATATGTCGAATTAAGGTGAAAAATGGTCAATTGGCAAGAACTCATCTAAAATTAAGTCCTTTCTAAAATTTTCTCTTATACGTTTAAAGATATATTTTCTTCATTTATGTTAATAAGAAATTATAATTTTGTACCAGAGAAACTTTCAAAACCTACCTAACCTTATTACAACAAGCGCAATTTAATTTAGCTAACCCAACTAAATATATTTTAGATACGTTAACATTAATTTAATAATAAACAAACACAATGAAATATATTTTTCGTTATGTTTAGAATGATTTTAAATTATTGCATACACAAATTTTCACTTGTCTTATATGGCAAGATGAGTGTTGCTATTTAAGCCAAAATCTAAGTTTTACCTAATCGGCACGATATATATATATATATATATATATATATATATATATATATATATATATATATTATATATATATATATATATATATATATATATATATATATATATATATATATATATATATATATATATACGTGCAAAAGATCACAGTAATCAGGTGATATCAGAATATGCAAGACAACCACTATGAAAAAAAAAGAGGAATTCCAAGCGCTTTGTGACTACTCACATTATCAAGGAACTATAAAAGGAAACATGACAGAGGACTTATATAAGGGCAAGACTACACCTCACAGTCACATCACACTAACAAAGACTACACCTCACAGTAGCGTAACATCTCACGACTCTGTGAAGAGGAAAACAAGAAAGGACCTGAAACTCTTCCCAAGAATTAAATTAGTCCAATTTATCATTAAATTCTTCCCAAATTTTATTAATTATAAAAAGAATCCAATTTATATAAACCAAAGAAATATTCATATTATTTTCAAAACTGCTTTTAATGAAACATGATTCTATTATATTCCTCTCAACCATGGACTTGCTTGATACAACCTTCTTAGCATTTTTGAAAATCAATTGGATGGTTTAAAATCTTCTACATGAATAAATAGATCATTAGAATCTTGCCAGTTCTAATGCTATATTTATTTGTTTTAATCTTAGTTCAAGACTTTTACCAGTTTGACCATAATAAACTTTATCGCATATTTTACAGGGAATCTTATAGACACATCCGTCAGCATTTTGGGGGAATTTTTTATCAAAGTCTTTTTACTGTATCAAGATTTTTAAATACAACTTTGATATTAAAATTCTTAAGAAAGGAAGGTATAACCAAGTTTTCATGGTAAAGGAGAACCAACATATTTTTTGGTTGAATAAGGTTGGTTGTCCTTTTGGGATTGTAAAAGTATTCCTAATATTTTAAAAGATTTATCAATTATGTTTCTAGTATTTTAAATCATTAGCTATTTCATAAATTTTAGAGATTTCTTCATCTATGAACTCTGGACTACAAATACGTAAAGCTCTAAAAACATTGAAGAAAAAACCGACACTTTAACTCTATCTTGATGTGAAGAGTAATAGTGTACATAGGAACAATTATTTGTAGGTTTTCCTCTTCACAGAGTCGTGAGATGTTACGCTACTGTGAGTGTAGTCTTTGTTAGTGTGATGTGACTGTGAGGTGTAGTCTTGCCCCTTATATAAGTCCTCTTGTCATGTTCCTTTTATAGTTCCTTGATAATGTAATAGTCACGAAAGCCTTAATTTTATTTTCATAGATGTTCTTGCATATTTATAATATATATATATATATATATATATATATATATATATATATATATATATATATATATATATATATATATATATATATATATATATATATATATATATATATATATATATATATATATATATATATATATATATATATATATATATACATATATATATATATATATATATATATATATATTCACTTGTATTTTTGTATGATGTGGAGGCCTAAAAAATAAAAAATTGTTTGGCTTTTTTGGGGCTCTTAGGAACGTAACCCTATTTTTCCCTTAAGTTCTTCAGTTCATAGAAATTGTCTGGTTTGCCAAACTCTAGAAACACACCGTCTCTGTAGTAAAATATTTAGTATAGCGAGTTTTGCATGGCGCTGTTTTTCCAAAAAGCAAGTAGTTATATAGAAACACGCGCGTATTCGAATGCAACGTTGTGTCAAAATTTCAAAACAATCGGTGAAGAACTTTAGGAGATTTACGATTTTGAACAAACGAACATTTGCATTTTTATTTATATAGATTAAGATGGTCTAGATGTATGTACATGTGCCTTTTTAATCCATGTTACCAATGATAGCTGGCAAGCATTGGTAGATGGATAAGCATTGCTAGTATTGGTAGCATAATCTTACAATGCTAGTTGGCTGCATTGTTGGTTCTGAATATGAGGATTTTTTCATTTATTCTAGGTTTAACCTTATTAATTGTTTAGAATTTATTCTTTGAAATTTATTATTTCCACAGTTTGACTTAACATGTGAAAAAGCTTTGCTTCGTCCTCTTGCTGGTTCAATATACATGACTGGAATGTTAGTGGGAGCCATTGTTGTTGGTGACTTGCTGATCACTTCGGAAGAATAAAGGGAATCTTGGTGTCAGTGCTTCTACTTGGTGTTGGTGGAGTTACAAGCGCAGTGTCCCCTGATTACTATATCTTCCTGTTGATGAAGTTCTTGACCGGTGCTGGAGGTAGTGGCCTATGTCTGGTCACATTCGTCTTGGGTAAGTATATATTGTATTTTACTTGCAAACAAATCACAGAACGGATGGGGCTTGAACCCATGCCAAGTGAGTGCTAAAACTCATGCACTGGCCTGTGAGTTTAGGACTCACTTGTAACAGATTCAAACCAAATTTTCAATATTTCTGAACTGCATAATCATACAATATTAATTGTTTTGATAGTTAAACCAAAATAAGTTCATTATACACAGGTCCACATACAGAAAGTCATATTGCATTATATTTTATAGAGTGTTTATTGTCTATAGTTTTAGCCATTGCCCACTAACATAATACTACAGTCATGCAAAACAATTATTTTTATTTTATTGAGTAATAACAAACAGACTTGAGTCTCATTTTGTGATCGCTTAAAGAATGGCTTCCACTCCTGTTCACTAATGTTGATGTTGGTGTTAAATTATAAATCCGACAGTGGGCTTACAAAACTAGGGAAGCCAACAAAAAACAGCAGTAATAGCCAGCCATATTAATGAATCCTTGGAAGCCTGTTGAAAGATAATGACCTTGACCTCAGTAGGTACCGCCTCATCCCTGACCCACTACAAATTCTGACTTAACTCACATATTGCTAAGTTCACTGAAATGAGGTAGCTAACTAAATGATAAAATAGTTGTAATCTACACACATACTCCTTCCAGCTATCACTGTGGGCAACAATATCATTTAGGAATGATTCAACACCATCCATGTCACATATTACTTAAGCATAATGTGTTGTAAGATCTTGGTACATTGTGCTTTCAAATTACAAAATATTGTATATAAAAAAAACATTTTGAGTAACCAATGCTGAGATCGACTTAGCATGAGGTGTCAGAGACACCGATAGTGACTACGATCAATCCATTAAATGTACTGTGTCATGTCATTAATTAATTCCAATTCCGGGGGAATCCGAGCGCCCCAGTCAACCCATCCCGTGGTGACAATCGAGGATACCGAGTATTCCATCCCAATCAAAATTCCTTTGAGGCTCTGTGTGATCTCGATGGAGAGGATCTCGGTGTTGCCACTCCAGTAGTGGATGATGACAATCCTATAGAAGAGATAGAAGAAATTTTTACTGATGTAACTCCACTAATTGATGATGATAACTTTGGAATGATGTGGAAGAGACCTTTACTGATGAAAATCCACCGTCTTGTTTGCATATTAGTTCCAATGCAACTATAGGTCCTTTAGTAGAAGATCCGTGCATGGTGCGCCCGTCCATGTGTTTATGGATTCTTGTTAAGTCAATATCATCAGGTCTAGTTTGTTTAGGGATAAGCAGCTAAAACATGTCCTTTAAACCAACTGAGGTCCTCCCTTAGTGGTGTAGCTGGTTCTCACTTACGTATCAGAGGTCGGACTTTCTTACTTTCTCCATCAAGGTAGAGATTTAACTGCTTCCTTCCTTGTCGTTGATAAGATTATTTAAACCCGGGTGACCTTCTACTGGATTTGCTGCCATGAGAGATTTCGAATTGTGCGTCCTTACCGATGGCATCACAAATCGATGACCTAGTTGTTCCATTTTGGGGTTCCAACTTGGATCCGAGTTTTGCCATACTGCCGCAGAGTATACAGCACGAATTGGTCCTTGCAAGACGATGCGTTATCTAGAGCATTACCAAGCGGTCAGGCACTGGAAATCCTGTCACCCCAGTCTGTTTCCACCTCAAAATTCCAGACATGGGATAGCGTTCAGTCAGCTCGAGTGTCCGAGGAATCCCAGACTACCTTGAATGCTGAGCCTATCTCTGCAATGCCTATTTAGTTCAAGTAGTAGTTTCTCTGCGGGGACGCCTTGTCGGAAACTAGTAATGCCATCTCTTTTGACGTCACATGCCGTCTGCAGAAAGACGTTCTGCAACAGCTAGTGCCCTCACTAGAGTGTCTGTTGCTTCCCTCATGTTCGATGGTGATAACGTCCCAGTGGTTCCTGCACAGTAAAGGGTTTATTTGTTGAGACATTCTTCATATTGTTCAAGACAGTAAGATATTCTGCTTGTCGCTAATACTTTGGGTCAAAGTGTTTGACTCAGACCAATATGACCATCTTAACCTTTACACTATCCTTATCCTGTGGTGAGACCGATGTTACCTGAAATGGGTCATGCCATTTGCCGGGAGAGTTCACCCAGTTTGCTGGATCAATCCATTCCACCAGTTGAGGAGATAGATTAGCTTCTACTGACTTCCCAGACGAAGTCAACGGTTTGTTAATTTGTTGAATAAACACTGTAAAGCAAAATTGCCTTACCAGGTGAGAAGATGTGTATAACGAACGTATTGTCACATCGTATCACACTTGTACCTTCCAGACCAACTTTGTACCTCCATACAGATGCTTGATGATGGTGTTATCGCACCTAGCAACTCGCCCTGGGAAAGTGCCCTTGATCCTAGACCTAAGAAGGACGGTACTTGGGCCCGGATTGATTTTAGGAAGTTAAATGAAAAACTATTCCAGATCGTTTCCCACTTCCGTACTTGGTGACCTTTTACGTAATACGGAGTAATAAAGTCTTCTCGACCCTTGATTTGTTCAAGGGTTAGGGGTCTCAAAAGGGTTGGGTTGAGGGGGTCGGAAGCGGGGGGGGGCCCAAAAAAGGCCGCTCTAGATATCAAAATATGCAAGACATCCACTATGAAAAAATAGAAGAATTCCAAGCGCTTTCATGACTACTCACATTATCAAAACTATAAAATAAAACATGACAAAAGGCTTATAAAGGGGCAAGAAACCTCACAGTCACTCATACTAACAAAGACCACACCTCACAGTAGCATAACATCACCCAACTCGGAAAGGACCTGAAACTCTTCCCTTTAATTAAGATTAGTCTAATTTATCATTAAATTCTTCCCAAATTTTATTAATTATAAATGAATCCAATTTATATAAACCAAAATATATATTCAAATTATTTTCAAACCTACTTTTAATGAAACATAATTCTATTATATTCCTCTCAACTAATGACTTGTTTGATACAACTTTCTCAGCATTTTGCAAATTAACTGGATGGTTTAAAATCTCTCTCACATGAATAAATAGAGCATTAGAATCTTGTCCAGTTCTTTGTTATATTTATTTATTTTAATCTTAGTTCAAGATTTTTACCAGTTTGACCGTAATAAACTTTACGAATTTTACAAGGAATCTTATAGACACACAAATATATATATTATATGTATATTATATATATATATATATATATATATATATATATATATATATATATATATATATATATATATATATATATATATATATATATATATATATATATATATATATATATATATATATATATATATATATATATATATATATATTAAAAAATTTTTTTTTTTTTTTTTTTTTTGGGGGTAAAACTTGCTTTTTTGGGCAAATAGAAACCTTCCCCTTCCATTAAGACAAGTAAAAATTTTGTATGCAAAATTTCCCCAAAATCATTCTAAATAACAAAAAAAAATATTTCATTGGTTTGTTTTTTAAAATTAAAGTTAACGTATCTAAAATATATTTAGTGGGGAGGATAAAAATTTTTTAAAAATTTTTGCCCGGGCTTTTGGGTTTTTTAAATAAGGTTTTAAAAAATTAAAGGTTTTTTTTAAGTTTCCTCCCGACAAAAAAAAATATATATATATATATATATATATATATATATATATATATATATATATATATATATATATATATATATATATATATATATATGTCTGCCGATTAGGTAAAAAATGGTCAATTGCAAGAACTCATCTAAAATTAAGTCCTTTTTTTTCCAAAGTTTAAAGATATATTTTTTCCCTTTATGTTAATGTAAAATTTATAATTTTTACCAAAAGAAACTTTCAAAACCTACCTAACCTTATTAAAAAAGCGCAAAAAGCCCAACCCCAAATAAATATATTTTGATTGAACATTAATTTAATAATAAACAAACACAATGAAATATATTTTTTTTGTTATGTTTAGAATGATTTTGGCGAAATATTCAAAAAATTTTCACTTGTCTTTTATGGGGGTATGTTTATTTAACCAAAATCCAAGTTTTTCCTTTAAACGGGACGACAAAAAAATATATATATATATATATATATCGTCAAAAAAATCACAGTAATCAGGGGATATCAGAAATGAAGACAACCACTATGAAAAAAAAAGAGGGAAATTTCCCAAACGCTTTTCATACAAAAAAATT
>WNWK01031029.1:0-23019 GCA_009830355.1 Cherax destructor
TATGCACAGCATTTGGGCAAATGGTCAGTTTTGTCCCAGGATGTGACCCACACCAGTCGACTAACACCCAGGTACCCATTTTACTGATGAGTGAACATAGACAACCAGTGCAAGGAAGCCGTGATGTTTCCACCCCTTCCCGGGAATCGAATCCAGCCCCTACCTTCAATAAAATTCCCCCCCACACCCCCCAAAATTCTATTCAAATCTTCCACTAAGATAGATTAGCTTAAAAAAGTTTAAAGTCAATCAGGGCGCATTCTCTGGTTATCATACAAAAACTATTCAACATACACAGCAATTTTTGTTTAAAGCCACTCATTGGCATTAAGTCGATTGAATAGTGTTTCAAATTATCACATGAAAATCAGTAAGTAAGTAAGTTTATTCAGTTATACACAAATACATTTACAAAATTATCATACATAGCAGCATATGTGTAGAGAACCTGGGAAAAACCCCAAAAAAAAAGTCAGAGTGACTTATTTCCATTGGGGTCCATTTGATACCTTAATATTATACACTGCAGTAGATACCTGTTATACTATAAAGGATATATACTAGGAATAAAAAAAAAGGTTTTTACATTTACATGTGTTTTCCCCCAAAAAATTCTTGAAAAAAATTTTAAAAGGGGCTGGACCACAAAAAAAAAATCAATCTAAATTTCTTTATGCAAGATAAACCAGTATCCCAAAAAGGGGTTTTTGGGGACCAATCCCCCCAGCATTCCAGTCTGCCCCCAGGCCTCCCAGTGGAATCGGGCCCGATCAACCAGGCTGTTACTGCTGGCTGTTTCAAACCGATATATGAACCACACCCAGGTGATCAGGTACTGGCTTTGGTGCCTGCCCAGTGCCTTCTAGAAGAAAACCAGGGGTCTTTGGTAATCCTCCTTATGTATGCTGGGAGGCAGTTGAACAGTTTTGGGGGCCACTGACACTTATTGTGTTCCTCTTAGGGGTACCTTCCCCCCTTTTTTTTCAGGGGGGAATGTTTCATCTCCTGCCCAGTCTTTTGCTTTCATATTTTTAAGGTTTAAAGTTGATCAGAGGAGGCTTTCCCCAGTTAATGCACAGAAACCATTTTTTTTAAAAAAAATTTTGGGAAATTTTAAAAACTTCCCAAAAAAAAATGTAAAGCTTTTTAAAAAACACTTGCTCTAAAGTTAAAAGCGACCAGCCCTCAGTCTCGTTTTGCACAGAATTAAAAATTTCCCAAGTTTATTGGCTAGGTTAGTGATTTGGCAAATCTGCATCAAAAGCTTAAACTTACGGTTAAATTTTGTCCATAAGATTCATCAATTATTAACCCTTTGACTGTTTGGTCGTATATATCGTCTTACGAGCCCCCGGGGACGTATATATACTCAAAAATTCTAGGGGTTTAAAAAAAAAAGGGGGAAAAAGGGGGGGGGGGCCCCCCTGAGAGAATGGGTTTTGGTCAGTGTCCTTAAAAAAAAATCCTGCAGAAAAAAAAATTTTTAAAAGGGGAAAAAAAAAACTCTGACCGTTTTTTTTTTTAAAAAAACCTTTTTCTTTGGGTGTATTTTTTTTAGTATTTATGGTTTATTCTCTTTTTATGGTCTCATTTGATGAATGGAAAACATACTACAGAAACATAGATGATTTTATTATTTTCAAAAAACAGGAAATAAAGAAAAAATTTTGGGGAAAATGTTCAATTTTTGCAAATGAAAAAGGGGAAAAAAACAAATCCCCCCGCCCCAATACACATCAATTGGGAGTCTAATATTCTTTCCCTTTACACTGATATTATTTATACCATTTTTACAATAATGCAATATCTGCATAACGGTAAATCTTCTATTTTTTTTTGAATAAAAAATCAAAATAGAAAAAAAGAGTAATATAAGGGGGCCCCAAAAGCGTGACTGATGAACAGATAACATTTTTTTTTTATGGGAATGTCTGCATTGTTTATTCTGGACCCTATTTTAAATTGACAACTTTTTTTTTTGCCCAAAATTTTGGCCCAAAAATTTTTAATTTCTGACCACTTTTTTGGGTAGTTGAAATCGGTAAATTGGTGGTTTCTTGTACTCAATTGATAGAACAAATGGAGTTCAAAAAAAAAGCTATGGTTTGGTCACCTGGAACAATGGAATTGGCCAAAAGGGGGGGAAAAATCCGGGGAAAATTTTTGATGCGTATATATCTCCGAATCACTAAACGGGCGTAATTCAAAAAGTTTTCCATCAAAAATTTCCTTACTTTTTGGGGGCATTACCATCGGAAAAAATTCTCTATCATTTCATAAGAAAAATAATTTTTGGGCAACAGGAAGCACTCAGGATTAGGGGTTGCGACAGTCAAAGGGGGTTTAAAAAATTTAGGCAGTTTAGGGGAGACATACTCAAAAGGGGGCTCAAAAATATAAGCCCATGAACTCAAATTAAGTTGTAATAAACAAATGTCGATGCATAAACAGAAAGGTGGATGAGGGGCCAACCCCGTCTGTAAATTGACAGCAATGCTGAATGTCAGGCTAACCCCGGGATCTAATAGGAAGATTTGGAAGCAATACTAGAGGTTAGGTTAGGTTTACACTTGATAGGGTCTATACATGCAGAAGGCATGTTTTTTAGAAACGAGTAAGTCGATTCACGTGTGTTTTGGGTTTAAAAATTTCTGTTGGGTGTAAAAAAGGAAAATCTATGAAAGGATTCAGAGAATCTAGTTAGCCAGACTAGAGTTCTGGACATATCTGTGAATGGTTTCAAGAGTTGTAAAGGTGCCAGGGTTGTCCCCTGTGGTACTGAATTTTTTTCTTTGCTAGGCCTGAATTTTGTTTGGTTTACTTTCACTCTTTTGAATTTTTGGTTTAAAAATTTTGGGAAAACTTTTTTTCCCCACCTTTCATGTTATACTGCAGTATTACTGACCTCCTTTTTTAATCACTCCATAGTCTAATTTTTTAAATCTTTAAATTTCCCCATGTGATTTTTTTTTGGGGCTAATAATTAAGGCAGGATCTTTCTCTAAAACCATATTGTCATGGGTTTGGATTTCTATAAAACTGGAAATTTTGGGGCCCTTCCCATCTAAAAAATTTTTTTTAGCTGTAGATATTTTCTATTGCTCTAATGCCTCCTGTGTAGGGGAGTTATAAATCCCCCATTTAGGATCTCTGGAATTTCACCTGTCAAAATTTTAAAAAGGGACAGTGGATGTCCTTCTAACAACATTTCATTTTTTTATAAATATGGCATTCCAAGATTCGAGCCCCAGCAAAGTGCATGGGCATGTTTTGGTTTTTTTTTTAAAAAATTTTCCCGGGCTGTTATGCACTTTGAAAAGGGGGGGGATTTTTTAAAAAAAAAGTCCAGTTTTTTATTCTCATGGTTTCACACTGCTCTTTTTAAATTGTAAGGTATGATAAGGGGAAATAATAATGAAGCATGCTACGTGTGAAAAATGGCTTTTCACTTATATATTTTTTTTAAAAAAAAAAATGAATGAGTTAACAGATTGCTTTTTTTGTTTTTTGTATATTTCTTTGGGAAAGGGAAACAATCCCCATTCTGTAGATAAAAAAAAATATTAAAAACTTACTAGGTTTACTATAATTATTTTTTTTTTTAAAAAAATTTAAAACTTTTTTTTGGTTTTGGGTTTTGGGGGGGCAGCAACCGCCCCGGGAAAACTACCGTCCTGCCGTGAGTGTAAAGAAAACCTGTAATTGTTTTTTTTGATGGTAGGATTGCTGGTGTCCTTTTTTTTTAAAATGCAAGATTTCAAAAACTTCTTTTCTTCATCACTGCTTCACATTCCTTTTTCCCCGACTTCCTGGGAAACCCCGCCCCACTGTTGAAGATAGTTATTTAATGCTTGATTTAAGTAGTTTCTTTCTCTGATACAAAACTGTTAAAAAGGAACATGGTTTTTTTTTTGGGGGAAAGCACAAAACCCCAAGGGGATCAAAATTTAAAGGAATAGGGAAAAATTATATTTACAAATGCGGTACAGAAATAAAAGAAATTTTTGTGGACTATCTCAAAAAAAAAATTCAACAGGAAATTATGGATGGTAATTCAATTAGATGGAAATAAAGTTTATACTTTGAAGGACAGCCGCCTTTCCATCAAGCAGGCAGTAAAGGGTGAGGGACCCAACTACTGGGCCCCGTAAGGATGACCCGCAATGCTCCAGGGGCATAATGGGGGAAAACAAACCTCTGTAAAATAAATTCTGGAATACCTGGTTGGGAGAAAATGGACTTTGCCACAGTAACAACAAACCTGTGCTAGCAATATGGTCCCGAAAAGGGAACTACAGAACAAATCAAATATAAAAAAATTTTCAAAAAAAAATTAAATTACAGATAAGTATGGAACAAGCAGATAATGTAAGTGAATCTGACTTTTACCCCATGCAGAGGCATGGGTTTGGAATTTCCTACCCTGTGGGTTTTAGTGCTTGTTTTGATTATAATAATGGAACTTCCCTTAGTCCTACTATGAATGAGCTTCAGTATCAGCAACCTGAACCTCCTCCCTGGACTACCACCTGGCAAGGGGGAAACCATCTGACATTCAGCTAGCAAAGGGGGAAAAAGCTGCTCCCGAAAAACTCAAAGGATGAAAGGGTAATGGCCTTGAGCCAGAGACAAGTTTTGGGGCTCTGGTGGGGGGAGCAAGTTTGGCTGTGAAAGCGTGGAGGAAAGGGAAAAAACCCCCCCCTCACTTTCTTAAACCAAGTTGCTTCCATATTTTGTGTTGGTTGTCTTCTGCATCCCCTGAACCAAGTCCACTTGAAGACAACCCGGGTGATCATAAAATATTAATTTCATATTTCGGGGGTTGGGGCAATCAGCCCTCATACACCCCTCATTTTCCCCTCCCCCCCTTAGTCCATTAATGGAGGGTTTTTGTATTAATAAAAAATTTCAGGGACATACAGTACAAGTGTATATAATATTTTGTATTAAAAAAACAGATCACAAAAAAATATCTACCATCAAGTGACTATTTAGCAACAATAAATAACATACCTTAATCATTCTCCTGAATGTGGCTTGTCCATCTGTCGAGGCCTTAATGAGGTTTTACCTCCTAAAACGGTGAAAACAACATTTTCCTGTACACCTCCGGGGGGAAAAACAACTTATCATCTTGCTTCATTTATTACCTTGGGATTAAAAAAAAATATTATTTTTAAAAGTGTTCTATAAAATTATGTTTTGTTTAATTTATAATCATACAGTTGTGAAAGTGGAACAATCCTAGGTAACATCCCTTTAACGAGAACTATGGACCCTTTAAATATAGGTTGGATGGGTATATAAATGGATTTAAAGCATGAATTTTTTCCCCCTAGCAGGGTCAATAGGCCCCAATGCAGTGTTCTTTCATTATGTTCCTATTTTGAAATGTTTGTTTGAATTCATACAGTGGACCCAGTCGAACACCCCAGAAATCGTACAATTTGTAAGTACAGTGGGATTTTGTAAACCCGGAAATTCATTTATGTAAGTTTTTAAAGTGCTTGTGGGAAAATATTTTTTTGGGGGCTGAAATAATAACCTACGTGACATTTTTTTTAAGGGGTAAATTGTTGGGTTTGGGACTTTACAGCTTCGGGTGAATTTTCGAAACTCGGGTCCACTGTATAATATTGTAAATGCTTGTGGAAGTGTTTTTTTGGGGGTCTGAAATAGACTAACCTCGTGACATTATTCCTTAAGGGAGTAAATTGTTCGTAATGGCACTTGAGCAGGCTTCTGGAATGAAGTTTTACGTTACTCGGGGTCCACTGTACAGTGGAACCCCGTTAACAAACACCGAAATCGTGCAATTATGTAAGTATAATATTGTAAGTGCTTGTGGAAGTGTATTTTTGGGGTCTGAAATAGACTAACCTAAATGACATTTTTCTTAGAAGTAAATTCGTCGGTAAAGGCACTTGAGCAGGCTTCTGCAATTAATTTTTTCGTTAACCGGGTTCCACTGTACTTTAAATTAATCATGAAAAGGTCATTACAAACTATAAAATTATATTTTCTTCTAAATTACGATTTTTAATGAAGCTATGAGAATTCATGTGTTTCTACTTACAAAGCTGTATAACCCTGTGGTTTAGCGCTTCTTTTGATTATAAAATAATTCTACTTACAAAAAAGATACAGTGGACCCCCAGCTAACGAACACCCCAGAAATCGTACAATTTTGTAAGTATAATAATGTAAGTGCTTGTGGAAGTGTATTTTTGGGGGTCTGAAATAGACTAACCTACATGACATTATTTCTTAAGGAAGTAAATTCGTTCGGTAATGGCACTTGAGCAGGCTTCTGGAATGAATTTTGTTCGTTAGCCAGGGGTCCACTGTACGTATTAATTCTCATATTTATATGCATATTGTTGCTAACATTTCAAATACTATTTCTAGTGGCTGTTTTTCATAGGACCTATTGGCCTATGCTAGGCAAGTCTAATTCACATCCAACCACAAACACTCATATACCCATCAATCCTAGGAGTTTGTTCCACTCATCTGCAACTCTTGCCAAACCAGTACTTCTCAATGTCCATTTTAAATATAAATTTCTCCAACTTGAACCCATTGCTGTGAGTCCTGTATTGGTTAGATATTTACAGTATGTTATTTATATCCCCTCAATTTATTCCAGTTTTACATCTGTATACTTCAATCATAGTTAATTATCTTTATTACGCACCCATACCAATCCTGTGGGCAGTAGTCAAAGATTGTATTGGCACATAATGGGTCCTGGGACTGGGCCCAAAATTTTCAGAGTTAAACAAGTTACAATGGTAATGAATTATTTACATGTTTATAGTATCTGGTTACAGTCACAATGAGTTATTTAGGCAGATATCAATTTATTCACAAAAATATTACAGTGTAGGTTATATCTTATCAAGGCAAGGTTGAATTTAAACAAGTCTGAGTTGTTTACAGTATCAAAGTCAAGGTATTTTTCCAGAATGGCTGGTAATATACCATTGTGGATAAAATATGTTGACATTTTTTTAACATTTGTGAGTGAATTGTCTCTGAATTCATTAATCTGATCACATTTCAGCACAAAATGATGCAAGGTGTGACAATAGTTCAATTGGCAAAGTTTACATTAGTTTAAAAATGTTCATCAATCAATTGGTGATGATGATGCCCCTGTTCACCTAACAGTAATTAGGACTGTTGAGAGTTGCACCTTGGGAAACAAGATTAAAGGACCCTAATGAAAATAAAACAGTCCCTTATGCCAAATATTGCAAATTGCAAACTATATTATCATATTTCAAGACACACTTGTACAGTCGTACAAGTGTGTGAAGCTCTTGCTTCACACATTGAGGGTCTGGGTTCGATTCCCAGCAGAGTAGAAACATTGGGGTTGTCTATGTTTAGCCATCAGTAAAATGGGTACCTGGGTGTTAGTCGACTGGTGTAGGTCGCATCCTGGGATAAAACATAAGAACATAAGAAAGGAGGAACACTGCAGCAGGCCTGTTGGCCCATTCTAGGCAGGTCCTTCACATTCCATCCACTAACAGAATATATGTTCAACCTAATTTTCAATGCTACCCAAGAAATAAGCTTTGATAATTTTATTTACTCATGTGCAATTCCCACTCAAATCCAACCCCTTTCACTCATGAATTTATCCAACCTAAATTTAAAACTACCCAAGGTCCTTGCTTCAATAACCCTACTAGGCAGACTGTTCCACTCATCAACTACCCTATTTCCAAACCAATACTTTCCTATATCCTTTCTAAATCTAAACTTATCTAACTTGAATCCATTATTGTGGGTTCTCTCTTGAGAGATACCCTCAAGACCTTATTTATATCCCCTTTGTTAATACCCATTTTCCACTTGTATACCTCGATCATGTCTCCCCTCATTCTACGTCTTACAAGTGAATGTAATTTAAGGGTCTTCAATCTTTCTTCGTAAGGAAGATTTCTAATGCTATGTATTAATTTAGTCATTCTACGCTGAATGTTTTCTAACGAATTTATGTCCATTCTGTAATATGGAGACCAGAACTGAGCTGCGTAATCTAGGTGAGGCCTTACTAATGATGTATAAAGCTGTAATATAACCTCTGGACTTCTGTTGCTAACACTTCTTGATATAAATCCCAGTAATCTATTTGCCTTATTACGTACGCTTAGGCATTGCTGTCTTGGTTTAAGGTTGCTGCTTACCATCACCCCCAAGTCCTTCTCGCAATCTGTATGGCTAAGTTCTACGTTATTTAACTTATAAGTGCTTGGGTTATGGACACTCCCGAGCTTTAGAACTTTGCATTTATCTACATTGAACTGCATCTGCCATTTTTCTGACCAGGAATTGAGTTTGTCTAAATCCTCCTGTAGTTCACTGACATCTACGTCTGAATCGATTATCCTACCTATCTTCGTGTCATCAGCGAATTTGCTCATATCACTAGAAATTCCCTCGTCAAGGTCATTTATATATATTATAAACAACAATGGGCCCAAAACCGATCCCTGAGGAACGCCACTTGTTACAGATCCCCACTCCGATTTAACCCCATTTATGCACACCCTCTGCTTCCTATTGGTGAGCCATGACTCGATCCATAAGAACATAAGAACATAAGAATGGAGGAACACTGCAGAAGGCCTACTGGCCCATACAAGGCAGGTCCTTATCAAAACCACCACTACCTAAGAATTTACTCCTGTACTCACGACACTAATCAAACCCAGCCCCTCCCACTCATATATTTGTCCAATCTCTTTTTAAAGCCACCCAAGGTCCTAGCCTCTATCACCCTACTCGGAAGATTGTTCCACGCATCTACAACTCTGTTCGAAAACCAGTACAGTGGTACCCCGGTTTACGATGGTCCCCAAACTCACCCTTTTATGTAAGTTTATTTTTTTAAATGCTTTTGTAAGTGTAATTTTGGGGGTCTAAAAGGACTAGTCTATTTTACAACTTTTCTTAAGGAGATAAATTCGTTTGGTAATGGCACTTGAACAGCATTCTGGAATGAAAAAATATCGTAAACCGGGGTACCACTGTACTTGCCTATGTCCTTTCTAAATCTAAATTTATCCAATTTAAATCCGTTATTTCTGGTTCTTACTTGGTTCGATATTCTCAGTATTTTATTAATATCTCCTTTGTTTATGCCCATCATCCACTTGTACACCTCGATGATATCTCCCCTCATTCTACGTCTCTCCAGAGTGTGGAGATTCAATGCTCTAAGTCTATCTTCATACGGGAGATTTCTTATACTGTAAATCATTTTAGTCATTCTTCTTTGTATGTTCTCCAATGAATCTATATCCATCCTGTAGTAAGGAGACCAAAACTGAGCTGCATAATCCAAATGAGGTCTCACTAGTGATGTATAGAGTTGTAAAATAACTTTTGGACTTCTGTTGCTTATACTTCTTGAAATAAATCCTAGTAATCTGTTAGCCTTATTGCGCACACTTAGGCACTGTTGTCTTGGCTTTAGATTTCTGCTTACCATGACTCCCAAGTCTTTTTCACATTCTGTATGATCAAGCTCAACTTCACCTAGTTTATAAATTCGAGGATATTTTCATTACCAACGACTAGCACCTTACACTTGTCCACATTGAACTTCATCTGCCACTTTTCAGACCAAGACATTAATTTATCCAAATCCTCCTGGAGTTCATTGGTATCCTCCTCAGAATGAATTATACGGCCTATTTTTGTATCATCAGCAAATTTACTCATGTCACTTGCAATTCCTTCATCAAGGTCATTTATGTAAATTATGAACAACAATGGGCCCAAAACTGATCCTTGTGGAACGCCACTGGTGACAAATCCCCATTCAGATTTGACCCCATTAATGGAAACTCTCTGCTTTCTATTGGTAAGCCATGCCTCTATCCATGCTAGAACTTTACCTCCTATACCATGAGCTGCCACCTTTCTTAAGAGTCTCTTGTGAGGTACTCTATCGAAGGCCTTACTGAAATCCAAGTAAACTATATCATATTCTTTATCACTGTCTACTGCCTCAAATGTTTTATTGAAAACGTCAGTAAATTTGTCAGGCACGAACGACCTCTCGTAAACCCATGCTGAGATTCATTAATCAAATTATGTTCTTCAAGGTGACTTCTGATAATATCAGCTATAATTGATTCTAATAATTTGCCTACCATAGGCGTGAGGCTTATTGGACGGTAATTTGATGGACTGGACTTATCCCTGATTTGAATATAGGAACTACATTAGCTATCTTCCACATCTCTGGCACAACACCAGTTAGGATGGACGTGTTAAACACATTCGTTAATGGCTGACTAAGTTCCATCTTGCATTCTTTAAGTACCCTGGAAAACAACTCGTCGGGTCCTGGGGACTTATTTTGCTTCAGTTTATCTATCTGTTTGATAACCATATCCCTCGTGACAGTAATATTAGTTAATTTGAATTCTTCAGGAACTGAATAATAGTTAATTTCTGGAATCTCATTTACGTCTTCTTGTGTAAAGACTGACAAAAATAGTCATTAAATAGAGAACACATTTCCAGTTCGTTATCCGTCAGCTGTCCATTCCCAATTTTCAGAGGTCCTACCTTTTCCCTCACCTTCGTCCTGTACACTTGAAAGAACCCTTTTGGATTAGTCTTTGATTCATTAGCAACCTTAATCTCATAGTCACGTTTAGCCTTTCTAATCCCCTTTTTTACTTCTCTTTTCAACTGAACATATTGGTCAATAAGGTTAACATCTCTTTTGATGCGCCTATAAATTCCTCTTTTCTCCCCTAATAGATGTTTTAGCCTCCTGTTAATCCATTTGGGATCGTTATTATTTGACCTAAATTCTCTCTGGGGAATAAACATACTCTGTGCACGTTGTACATTATTAAGAAAAAAAATCATAAACGCAGATCCCATCGTAATCGTTAGCTAGATTACCCCAGTCGAGATTAGACAGGTGTTCCCTAAGTCCAATATAATCGGCAGAACGAAAATCAGGAACTTTTACCGTATTATCCCTATTCTCGTACTCCCATGTAATATTAAAGGTAATGGATTTGTGATCACTAGCTCCAAGCTCTTCATGACAACACTTTTCCCCAAATGCCATGAGCAGCCACTTTCTTTAACAGTCTCTGATGTGGTACTCTATCAAAAGCCTTACTAAAATCCAAATAAACGATATCGAATTCTTTATCATTATCAACTGCCTCAAAAGCCTTACTGAAAAAAGTTAATAAATTAGTTAGGCAGGAACGGCCCCTGATGAATCCATGCTGAGTATCATTAATCAAATTATGCCTATCGAGATGGCTTCTTATGTTATCAGCTATAATCGACTCTAGTAATTTGCCTACAATTGATGTTAGACTTATTGGGCGGTAATTTGATGGTAACGACTTGTCCCCTGCTTTAAAAATAGGAATTACATTAGCCATCTTCCACGTATCAGGCACTACACCTGTTTGAAGAGATAGGTTAAAAATGTTAGTTAAGGGTTCACAGAGTTCTATTTTGCATTCCTTAAGAACCCTTGAAAAAAGCTCATCAGGGCCTGGCGATTTATTTTGCTTCAAACGGTCTATCTGTTTGATAACCTTTTAGCTAGTGACTGTGATACTACATAATTTATCTTCTTCAGGCCCACTAAAATACCTAATTCTTGGGATATTATTAGTGTCTTCCTGAGTGAAAACCGAGAGAAAATAATTATTAAAAATAGAGCACATTTCATTCTCTTTGTCAGTAAGATACCCATAATTATTTTTAAGGGGACCTATCTTATGCTCTGCATAACAAGCGGCTTTTTATATAGTAGTATGTCATTGATGTTAGCTAGGCCTGTATACCTTGTACCTGGAGTTTACCTGGAGAGAATTCCAGGGTCAACGCCCTGTGGCCCGGTCTGATCAACCAGGCTGTTACTGCTGGCCGCACGCAGTCCAACGTACAAACCACAGCCTGGCTGGTCAGGTACCGACTTTAGGTGCCTGTCCAGTGCCTGCTTGAAGACAGCCAGGGGTTTGTTGGTAATCCCCCTTATGTATGCTGGGAGGCAGTTGAACAATCTTGGGCCCCTGACACTTATTGTGTTGTCCCTCAACGTGCTAGTGGCACCCTGCTTTTCATTGGGGGATGTTACATCGCCTGCTGAGTCTTTTGCTTTCGTAGGGAGTGATTTTCGTGTGCAAGTTTGGTACTAATCCCTTGAGAATTTTCCACGTGTATATAACAATGTATCTCTCCCGCCTGCATTCTAGGGAGTACATGTACTTGTAGTAAATAAAGATATTATTATTATATTATAAGTACAATTATCAGTGTAAATTACCTAGGATAACCCTTCAAAAAGTCCTTACATCTGATGTCCCTGTTCACCTAGCAGTAAGTAGATACTTGGGTGTTAGTTGGAAATAAATGGTATAAAATACCGACACAATGGAAAAATAAACACATAAGCAGTATAATGTGATCCTTTATTGACAACGTTTCGCCCACGCAGTGGTGTTAGTTGACTGGTGTGGGTCGCATCCTGGGGACAAGACTAAAGGACCACAATGTAATTAAGACAGACAGTCCTCGATGACGCACTGATTTTCTTGGGTTATCCTGGGTGGTTGACACTCCCCCGGGTTGAAAATCTCAACTATTCCTATCTTATCGTAACTATATAACTACGTAACACAAACACGCCGATAAAAATAAGTCAGTGCTTCATTTTATTGGGCTATCCTTTGTTATTTCCTCAAAAGGTACCATATAAGAAAATTATAAAAAAAAAAAATACTTTACTGAGCCCGAATAAACTTGGAGCCTCCCACCTTCTTGTTGTTGGGTTTGTAAGGGACAGTGACAGCGTAAGACACCGAACCTTGCTTCCTGATGTACCAAGACATATTGTCCAAAGCTGGACGATGAAAGAAAAGAGAATAGGAATACTTTTGTAAATAGAAACAGGAACTAGAAGTTACCAAAAGACCAGTTGGACCTCCTCGCCAATCCCCAACAAAGCGAGACGCCCCTCATAGAAATAAAGTCCTTTGACTCTTTTGGGTTATCCTAGGTAATTCACACTGTATGATAATTGTACTTATTTTTGGGTTATCCCAGATAATTTAAACTATATATGATAATTGTACTTATGTGTACCTGTGTCTAAATAAACTTACGTATACCCCCTAGTGGAAATCAAGGACCCCAATAGAAATAAGTCGCCTTGACTTTTTAGGGTTATCCTAGGTAATCTACACATATGCTGCTATGTATGATATAAATATGGGATATAAATAAGGCCTTGAGGATATCTCTCCAAGAAGAATCCGCAATAATGGATTCAAATTGGATAAGTTTAGATTTAGAAAGGATATAGGAAAATATTGGTTTGGAAATAGGGTAGTTGATGAGTGGAACAGTCTGCCTAGTAGGGTTATTGAAGCTAGGACCTTGGTTAGTTTCACATTTAGGTTGGATAAATACATGAGTGAAAGGGGTTGGATTTGAGTGGGACTCGCACTTGAGTTAATAGAATCATCAAAGCTTATTTCTTGGGTAGAATTGAAAATTAGGTTGGGCAATTATTCTGTTAGTGGGATGGATTGTGAAGGACCTGCCTAGTATGGGCCAACAGGCCTGCTGCAGTATTCCTCCTTTCTTATGTTTTTATGTTCTTATACCTGAATAAACTTACCCTCACCTGAATGAGCCTCCCACCAGTCGACTGACACGGGTTATTCAGGGCTACCAAAGATAACTGTGGGGTTTTTATTTCCCGGAATCCGGGAAAATGTATTATCCAAAGCTGGGCGGGGCTAAAACAGGAAGAAAGTTTCCTCCGGAAAAAGAAACGGAACATTAAATTCCCAACATAGATACGGTGGACCTAGGCCTAAACACCAGTACAGCCAGGTGTCTCACTCCATGAGCAAACATGTCTACATTCCAACATCGCCGCTGCTAAAGTCTTCTTTTACTTACTGTTAAAAGAGCCACTGATAGTTAACACTTTATGGAACCCTGTTTCCTGATGTACGGGGAGGAAGTATTGACCACAGCTGGAATTTGAAAGAAGTTTAGTTAGTTTAACATCTGGTCTTCTGTCAGCGGGACTGTAAAATTGTTAACCCCTTTAGGGCCTAGTGCCTAGGCCTTTTGTGTATCCATATGCTCTTGCGCTACCGTCCACAGGATGGATATGGGGTGCACAATAAACTAGCCACTTCGGTGGCAAAATCTAAAAAATCTGTCAGAGGGAGCAGAATCATTGTCCGAACCACTAGCTATAATCTGCTGTAAGTCAATGGATATGGGAAAGTTGCCAGTGATCTGGATGACAGCGAAAGTAAGCCCTATATTTAAAGGAGCAAGTGTTTAACTACAGACCGATTTCTCTGACATGAATACATGTCAGATTGGAAGATTTTTTTCCATCAAACCGGCCATATCCACCGATGCAGGGTGACCATAAAGAAAAATGAAAGCTTCTCATTTTAAATTTAAGAATGTATACAGGAGAAGGGGTTACTAGCCCTTTGCTCCCGGCATTTTAGTGGCCTCTTATGACACGCATGGTTTACAGAGGAAGAATTCTTTTCTACTTCCCCATGGAGAATTGGTAAATTTATTATAATCATACCCAAGAGCTAAACCCGTAAGGGTCATACAGCATTGAGAGTGGTAGAACACCGAGAGTAGTAGTTTCACATATAATAATAATAATAATAATAATTTTTATTTCAATGCATGTTACAAGTGTACAATAATGAGCATGGGTTCAGCGATGGGAAATCATCTATCTTATTAATAGTTCTGTAACAAAGTAACAGCTGAGCAACAGGAGAGATGGATGGATGGATTGCAAGAAGGCATTTGATATTGCACCTACAAGAATAGCCTTCAGGAATTTCAACAAAATCATTCTGGGCCCTTTATACAACATACATTAGGCTCATCTTGGATTATTATTATTATAATCAAAAGGAAGTGCTAAACTTACCAGGGTCATACAGCGTTGCAGGGTAGGAATTGATGCAGGATCTAAGGATAAATAAGGGTGGGGATGACAATAAAGGTAAAGTTAAGAGGAGCTGTGAGAAGTGCTAAAGAAAGGATTATCAAAGTTTGTGTAATAAATCAGTTGCTGTCAAAAAGTCGAAGGAGTCTGTGTCAAAGGTGGGGCCATCAGCAAGGAGGGAAAATAAAGTCAGGGCGTTAGAAAGGTGAAGCCGGAGGAAAATTGTGCGTGCTCGTTGATAGACAGGACAGTCCAATAGAATATGGGAAACTGAAACAGGAACTAGACAATTCTCACAAAGTGGAACAGGGCGCCTCTCCATGAGATACCCACGAGTTAGACGAGTGTGTCCGATGCGAAGACTAGAGTGTTGTCTCCCAACCTCGGTATCGATGACAAGAAGGCCAGAAACCCAAACTTGGTTTGATAGGATGTAATTTGTTATGAGTCATATAAATAAATAAATAAATATATAAATTTTATTTCATTGCAAGTTTACATCAAGATTTTGTTATTACAAACATGAACTGAAGTGGAAATAAATGGATAAAATACCGACACAATGGAAAAATAAACACATAAGCAGTATAATGTGATCCTTTATTGACAACGTTTCGCCCACGCAGTGGCTTTATCGAGTCACAGACAGATCTACCTGGAAATTGAGCAACATGGAGAATATATAGGGTACAGTCAGGTGGAGAATGCTGGGTCAGGTGGAGAAAGCTGCATGTGAGTCTTAAAGTAGTGTGATAGTTAAAAACATAGTGTGACTTAAAGGACCTGCAGTGTACCATTCTTGAGTTCTAGGTGGGATAGCGTTGAAGAAGTTTCTTGGCAATAGGTTCAGCTATGTTGTAGAAGCCGTTGTTCTGGTTGAAGTTGTTGGATATACAGATGAGTGATGATTCTAGGATTCTTCGGTATTGTGTTGTCTTCTCTGGCGATGAGTCTTGCGTTTCTGTAGTTGATTAAATGGTTGTGTAAATTTCGGTGTTGAACACAGGCATTTCTTGAGTCGTCAGATCTGCCTGCGTACTGGTGTTCTGAAATGCGTGTTTGTAGGTCTCTGGATGTTTCGCCAACGTATAATTTGCTGCAGCCATTACAAGGGATTGTGTATACCCCTGCCGTGGATTGAAGCTTTTCCTGTCTGTTACTGGTAATGTCCTTAATGGTGGTGGATGTGGAGGTGGATACTGAATGAGGTCTTAGAAAAATGTTGGAAACTTGTTTGGAAATGGAGTTGGTGGGAAGGACTATGTATCTCATCATAACTCCCAGACGCTCAACGTTCAAGCTCTCCAACACGAACTCAACCAGGTTGAGCCATCAATCCAGTTTACACTAGAAGAAGAAGTCGACAATATTCTTCCTTTCCTTGATGTTCTTCTCTGCAAAGCTGACCATGAACTTCGTTTTAAAGTCTATCGAAAACCTACCAATCAACACGATCTTCACTTCTACTCTCACCACGACACCAAAATTAAACGTGGTGTAATTATAGGCTTTTTCCTGCGTGCACTCAGAATCTGCAGCAGTGAGTTCCTTGAAGAAGAATGCCCCTCATTGAACAAGTTTTTCCAAACTTCACTATCCTCGTCACTTCATTAGAGACTGCAGACGACGGGCATTAAACATCTTCAACACACCCAGAGAAGACACTGCTGAGAAGAGATACATAGTCCTTCCCACCAACTCCATTTCCAAACAAGTTTCCAACATTTTTTCTAAGACCTCATTCCGAGTATCCACCTCCACATCCACCACCATTAAGGACATTACCAGTAACAGACAGGAAAAGCTTCAATCCACGGCAGGGGTATACACAATCCCTTGTAATGGCTGCAGCAAATTATACGTTGGCGAAACATCCAGAGACCTACAAACACGCATTTCAGAACACCAGTACGCAGGCAGATCTGACGACTCAAGAAATGCCTGTGTTCAACACCGAAATTTACACAACCATTTAATCAACTACAGAAACGCAAGACTCATCGCCAGAGAAGACAACACGCAATACAAGAATCCTAGAATCATCACTCATCTGTATATCCAACAACTTCAACCAGAACAACGGCTTCTACAACATAGCTGAACCTATTGCCAAGAAACTTCTTCAACGCTATCCCACCTAGAACTCAAGAATGGTACACTGCAGGCCCTTTTAAGTCACACTATGTTTTTAACTATCACACTACTTTTTAAGACTCACATGCAGCTTTCTCCACCTGACCCAGCATTCTCCACCTGACTGTACCCTTATATATCTCCATGTTGCTCAATTTCCAGGTAGATCTGTCTGTGACTCGATAAAGCCACTGCGTGGGCGAAACGCTGTCAATAAAGGATCACATTATACTGCTTATGTGTTTATTTTTCCATGAACTGAAGTGCAAAGAGAGCCACTAGCATGCCATGGCATTAAGGGCAGATTAATCTAATGGCTTATAGACTACTTAATACTAGAGAAGTTGATTGAGTTTGTTTTAGTTAAACATTTGCTTATAACAGTTAATAAATGTACTCAAATTACATTCTGTGGATATTACATTGTGACAAGTATTTTGTAGGATGGTTACATCAATAGTAAATATTAAAATTATATTATAGGAAAATAACAGTGAGCATTGGTGAAAGTAATTTACAGTATGAGTAGTTTAGGGTGAGTAGGTGGTTTTTCAGAACAGTTTTAAATTGATGTTCAGACCAGGTTATTTTAGTATTTACTGGTAATGAATTCCAGATTTTGGGGCCCTTTATGTGCATAGAATTTTTACACAGGGTGATATGGACACGGGGTATATCAAAAAGTGATCTGTGTCTTGTGTTATGGTCATGGGTCCTATTAAAGTTGGTGAGGAGAATTTTGAGCAGAGGGTTTATATTAGAGTGTAGAGTTATAAATTAGACACATATGCAACACTTAGGTATCTTTACTGAGGAAACGTTTTGCCACACAGTGGCTTCATCAGTCCAGAAGTTTGAGGTAATCAGTTCCTCGGCCTGGAGTCGATGTGTTCAGTCCATCAATCTTGTGGAAAGAACAGCACAGGACCGTAGAGGTGGCTTATACAGTGGACCCCTGAGTATCGTAATTAATCCGTTCCAGGAGCTAGTACTTAACACGAAGTTTTCGAAATTCGAACCATTATTTCCCATAAGAAATAATGTAAATACAATTAATCCGTTCCACAAAAAAATATTCACATACTAAATTAAAAACAATATATATATATATATACATTTACTTACCTTTATTGAAGAGTTGCAGGCATCTGGAAGGTAGAGTTGCTGAAAGGGGCAGGGAGTTAGTGGTTGGAAGGGGAATCCCCCTCCAAAAGGACTTCAGGTGTCAAAGCCCTCTCTGGGGTTACTTCCCTTCTTGGTAAAAGACCAATTCCACTAGGACCAGCTTGAGAGTCACCAGACCCCTGCCTGGTGAAGTAACTGTCCAGAGTCCTCAGTTTCTGGCGACCCTTCAACACTTTCCTGAAGTGCGACATGGCTCTGTCACTGAAGTGGCTGCACAGAAGGCTCATTTCAGCTTGCTCAGGGTGGTGTCTTTCAACAAATGTCTGCAACTCATTCCACTTTGTACACATCTCCTTAAGCACTGAAGAGGGCACCTCCTCCTGTCTCTCACCCTCCTCCTTTGAAGCAATAACCTCAGCTGTGGTCTGTTGCTGTTCCAGATGAAGCTCTTGCAGCTCTTCAGTTGTTAGCTCTACCCTGTGGGCCTCCACCAACTCTTTCACATCCTCACCACTCACCTCCAACCCCAGGTTGTTCCCCAATGCCACAATAGAGTCCACAACAGGCACAGGGTCGTCAGGGTCAAGGTCAGGGTCAGCCTCAAATCCTTCAAAATCCCTCTGTTGGACACAACCTGGCCACAATGGTCTCCAAGCAGAGTTCAAAGTCCTGAAGTCACTCCCTCCCAAGCCTTACCTATAAGGCATATGCATTGCACAATGTTGAAGTGATCTTACCAGAACTCTCCTAGGGTCAACTCAGTGTCCGAGGTCACTTCAAAGCACTTTTCAAACAGTGCTTTGGTGTACAGTTTCTTGAAGTTGGAAATGACCTGCTGGTCCATGGGCTGGAGGAGAGGAGTGGTGTTAGGAGGCAAGAACTTCACTCTGATGAAATTAAACTTGTCAGACAAACACTCTTGCAAGTTGTGAGGGTGAGCAGGAGCATTGTCCAGTATCAGGAGGCACTTGAGTGGCAATTTCTTTTCCAAGAGGTATTTCTTCACAGTAGGGCCAAACACTCCAGTCACCCATTCCTTGAAAATCTCCGTAGTGACCCATGCCTTGGTGTTAGCCTTCCAATGCACACACAAATTATTCTTGTCAACACTGTGATTCTTGAAGGGTCTGGGATTTTCATAGTGATACACCAGTAAAGGCTTCACTTTAAAATCACCACTAGCATTAGAACAAAACATGAGAGTTAGCTTGTCTTTCATAGGCTTGTGTCCTGGCTGTGCCTTTTCCTCCTGAGTAATGTAGGTCCTGTTGGGCATTTTCTTCCAAAACAGGCCTGTTTCATCACAGTTAAACACTTGTTGGGGGAGGAATTGTTCAGCCTCTACGAACCCCTGGAATTCCTGCACAAATTTTTCAGCTGCACGTTTGTCTGAGCTGGCTGCCTCACCATGCCTCACAACACTGTGTATGCCACTACGTTTCTTAAACCTGTCAAACCAGCCTTTGCTGGCTTTAAAATCACTTGCCTCACCACTGGTTGCAGGCATTGTCTTGACAAGATCTGCGTGCAACTTCCTTGCCTTTTCACAAATTATCGCCATGGAAACACTATCACCTGCTCTCTGTTTTTCATGGATCCACACCAACAACAACTTCTCAACCTCATCCACTGTTTTCGATCTATTTTTCGTTAACATATCAACCCCTTTTGCAACATTAGCTTCCTTGATCTCATTTCTCTTTGCCTGGATAGAGCCGATAGTAGAAGGGGTTTTGTTGTACATCCTGGCAAGATCACTCAGACGTACGCCACTCTCATATTTTTCTATAATCTCTTTCTTCAGTTCGATGGTGTTCCTCACTTTCTTTACCACAGGGTGCCACTAGGAAGCTTCTTTGGACCCATGGTGACTTATTTCACAGTGACAATCACTAAAGCACCAAAAAAAACACCAAATGTAGTGTGAATGTTTGAAAGAGCGCGCTAGGTAATGTTCTCTCAATGGTAAACAACGCTTCACTGGCGGCGTCCTGCGTCCCGCGCAGGCGCGGAGCAGCGGACAGGTCTAATACGTTACGAAACACGAGCGGTTTTACGATTCTCGAAGTCGTAAAAGCTTACGAAACACGATGTTTATGAAGTAAGAACCTTTCAAACTCGGGGTCCACTGTATACTGTAGCTTGCAAAGCACTAAAGGAATCTGAGACGATTGCAAACTTTGAAGTAGGCATAGATGCAATACGGATAATTGCAATGAGAATGGCATAAAATTCAGCTGTAAAAATGCTACCGAGTCTAATAAATGACCTTGCACCACGCTGTCAGGAAACACTGCTGCAAATCCAACACCATCAGAGGATTTAGAACCATCAGGTACACTGAAACGACATGAGAATGAGATCAAAAGTGATTAAGAAAGAGCGAAGAAGCAACTGCAGGGATTTGGGCTTTCACGCACGGCAGTGGGGAAGAATAGGCTCATCTTGGAGTATGCAGCACCAGTACTGAAGCCACACCTGAAAGAACATGTTAGGAAATTGGAATAAGTAAGTTTATTCAGGTAGTATACACAAATACATTTCATAGATTATCATAGCAGCATATGTGTAGAGAACCTAGGATAACCCAAGAAAGTCAGACAATGTAAAAATATTCAACAAGGCTTATTCTAGAGCTTAGTGGCATGATTACGAGGAGAGGCTAACAGAAGTAAGCCTAACAACATTGGAGGACAGTAGAACCAAGGGTATATGATAACATGCAAAATACTAGGGAATTGATTATTATAATCCTGGGGGAGCACTAAATCCATAGGGATTATACAGCCCTGTAGGGGAAGGGAATGGAAGGTATTGAAGCTCAATTCAGGGAACTGGAGCACAGATCAAGAGCCACTCACCAGTATCAAGGAACCTCCCTTGAGAGAAAATGGGGAATTGATAAGGTAGACAGGAAAAGGCTGTTTAAGAGGCGAGAAATGGGCACTCAGGGACACTGGTGGAAGTTAAAAGTCACAGATGAGCCACAGGGATGTTCATAAGTATTTCTTTAGTTTCAGACATTGGGAAGTAGCATGATCCTGGTGAAGAACAGGTGGAGGCAGACTTATACATAGTTTTAAGTTGGTAATTAGACACATATGCAACACTTGGGTATCTTTAGTGTTGCATATGTTCTAATTACAACTCATGGTTCTCTGAACCATTCATTTAATAGTTTTAAGTGCAGGTACAATAGGGGCCCATGAGGCTAGAGAAATTAATCTGAAGAGTGGCAAGTTAAGAGGCTGTGCCAGGATCAGAGAATCGACTCCTGTAACCACAAATAGGTAAGTAAAAATATATATGCACATGCATACAACATGTACATTCATTCATACCTTTTAGGGGGTTTTAAGAGTTTTCAACACAAATGTATACAGTGGAACCCCGGTTTTCTTTTAATTGCTCCAGGAGTCTACAAAACCAAATTGATTTAAATAAAACAAAAAATTTCCCATAAGAAATAATGTAAATTCTTAATCCGTTCCAGACACCCAAAAATATTAAAAAAATTTTTTATAGAGAATAACTATAGTTTTACATAAGAAAAAATGAGAAATAAATATAAAGCACTAATTTTAATGGATAAATGAACATTTAAATCAGTTTTATCTTTATTGAAGACTCTTGTTGGAAGGAAGATGGCAGGAGGGGAGAGGGAGGATAGGTTATTTGTACCACCATCACAACCACTACCACCCTCTACCACCATCACAACCACTACCACTTCTACAACCTCACAACCCTACCACCCCTCCACCATCACAACCATACCACCATCACAACCACTACCACCCTCTACCACCATCACAACCACTACCACCCCTACAACCATCCCCAAACCCCTACCACCCTCTACCACCTTAAACCCCCCTATCCACCATCAAACCACTACCACCCCTACCACCATCAAACCCTCTCCCCCATCACAAACCCTCTACCACCATCACTAACCATCACAACCACTACCACCCCTCCACCATCCAACCCACCAACCTCTCCCCCATCCAACCACTACCACCCCTACTACCATCACAACCACCCACCCCCTACCACCATCACAACCACACCCCCACAACCATCCCCACTCCACCCCCTCCACCATCACAACCACTACCCCCTCTCAACCATCACAACCACTACACCACCCTCTACCACCATCCTACCACCCCTTTCCCCCCATCCCCACTACCCCCCCCCACCATCACAACCACCCCCTACCACCATCACAACCACCCTCTACCACCATCCCTCCACCATCACAACCCTACCACCCTCTACCACCATCACAACCACTACCAACCCTCCACCATCACAACCACCACCACCCCTCACCATCACAACCACTACCACCCTTACCACCATCAAACCACTACCACCCTCTACAACCATCACAACCACTACCACCCCTACCACCATCCCGTCACCCCCCACCATCCTACCACCCACCACCATCCTACCATTACCACCATACACCACCTCATTACCACCCTCTACCATCATCACTACCCCTTCACAACCACTACCACCCTAAACCACTACCACCTTCACAACCACTACCACCATCACAACCACTACCACCCTCCAACCACTACCATCCTCTACCACCAACAAAGCCAGACTGACTCAGAATGCGGCGTGGGGTGCTATTTTGGGGCGGGGAGGGGACCGTTTTGGGATGGCGGACAAACCAAGGTGAGAACAAAAACTGGGGCAATATTTTAACAAAAAATTTGGGAAAAGGG
>WNWK01031030.1:0-23017 GCA_009830355.1 Cherax destructor
AAGAAAACCAACACAGGGTTAAAGACAAATAAACAAAAGTTTTTACAATAATCACACTTTTATACACTATAAATGGCCCAAACATTATACAATTCAACCGAAAGTGTCCACCACCGAAAGAACTATGATTCTTTTCACTACAACCTTGCCACCCACAGGTGTCTTTATATCCTTGCACATCCTACCACACAAGGTTTCCAGATACTTTAACTCCACGGAAACTACCACTCTTGTTTCAGTACCATATCTGTACAGAATATAATCCAAAACACCCATACCACTGTCACTACCACTCACACCATACCATACCACACCATGCCCCCCCCGGCACCAGAGGATCCGGCCAAACCCCTGCAAAACCCCATACTCCCCCCTCCCCCCAACAAGTACACCAACCGCACATGCACACCACCACATAAATACCAAAGTCCAACACACTATTAATCTTGACAGTCTCCCAGTCCCCCAACTGTGATGTCATCCGTCCCCCATCCCCGAAGAGAAACCCCCCCCCTATCTACCTATGCCACTCCACCACACCACACCTACCCAATGCTCCACCAGCGCGTCTGTCAAGCTCTTTCAAGACCTTATCTACCTCCCAATAAACCCTGGACACTCAAGTTCCTGTATCCCTCCGAAAAGATCGATTCCCACTCCTTCCCATATATCAAACGATTCCTGCACTTAGTGCGATATATGCAGGCCGCCACAGCCCCCATCCTTTCCCCAATGCTCACGTCCCTTAATTTCCACGACATGCATACAAAGTCTACCATACTGTACATTAATCCCTTTTTATCCCTATGGCGAACCCCACCCAAATCCATGTAAATAGCCCGTCACAAAAGGATACCCCCCAAGCCCCGTAACACCCCCCATCCACCTATGGACCCCATCCAAAGTTTCACAAAAGTATACCACATGCAGAGCCGACTCCGCAGAGCCGACTCCGCAGAGCCGACTCCGCAGAGCCGACTCCGCAGAGCGACTCCGGCAAGCCACACTTCTGACACCTCCCATCTTTCGCCAATCCCATACGGAATAAATTCTCCCATGATGCCACTGCCCCATGTAAGAAACGAAACATCAGCTCCTGGTCCCTCGCCATCAACCACAGATCCCGGAATCCCTCCCATATCCCCTTCCAGTCATAGACCGGATAAACCGCCTTCCCTTCCACCGCCTCCTCTCCAGCACATAACCTCATTATAACCACAACGCTCAACCTTTGCGGCTCCCGTATAACCAACAAGCATTGTAGCCAATCTCTGCATTGCCCCAGTTCCCGCCCACCCCACCACTCACCTACCTCTCGCATCACCCCTTTCACCCCAGCCTCACCTCTCCCCCCCAACGTTTCACGTACATACACAACAATCTCCTTTCCAGCCATATCAAACCCAAACCTCCTGAAATTACCCTCTTCCTGACTATCTCCTTCCTGAGCCAATGTCTACCATGTGCCCAAATGAACTTAAAGACCCTATTCTCCAATTCTTTCACGTCCCTACTTAATAAGGGAAAAATGTTGGCAATATACCATATTCTACTATATATCATGTTATTAACCGCAATGACCCTCTGCCGCAACGTTAGCTCTCCCGCCCGCCAACTATTCAACCGCTCCGTCGCACTTTTAACCACATACCGCGAATTCACCTCTCTCGCCTCATCCCTGTCCCTCATGTAAACTTTACCACATATTTTCACCCTGTCCACAATTTTCCATCCATACCTGCTACCCAACCCACCCCCACCCATGCACCTACCTCCAAAAATGTGGATTTAGGTCCATTAACCCTCATGCCAGTTGCTCTGCAGAAAAACTTAATATGAATTCCTATGTTGATCAGCCCTGCCTCTTGACACACTAACACCATGGTGTCATCTACATCTCCCACCACATTTCTAATTCCCTTATCCCTCCCCCCAACCCCTTTCCATCCCCCATTAATCTGTAAAACGGATCCTGTAAGCAAGCAAAAAGAATCTGCGACAGGGGACAACTGTGTCGCAGACCCCTTTCCATCCCAACTACCCCTCCCAACCTACCATTTATTTGCACCCTCACACTTGCCCTTGCATATAATGCCCTAACCGAATCCAGCACTTCCATTCCAAACCCCTGCCTTTCCATTATTCCAAACATGCTCTCACACTCCACACTATCATATGCTCCCTTCCAATCCAGAGCAAGTATACCTCCCTTAACCTCTCTATCAATGAATTCTTTAATGCAATCGTGTCCCTCCCCCACACCCGTACCTGGTATCCCCCCTGTCCCTCCTCAAATCACCCCCGCTAACACTCTTTTTAATCTATTACCTAAAATCTTAGCATATATTTTATAATCCGTATTCATAAGGACTAAAGGTCTATAATTCCCTAAAGTTTCCCCTTCCTAACTAATACCATTACCCCCATACCTATGTCCCTCCACATTACACCTGTCCTTTTCATACCATTCATCACATCTACTATACAATCCTTTATAATGTCCCAATTCTCCTTATAAAATTCATTTGCCAAACCATCCATTCCTGGAGCCTTGCCCTTACTCCTCCACTGCCTCCCACACCTCCCTCTCACTGATCATGCCCCCAATCCCTCCCGATCTTCCCTACTCAACCTCTCCCTAATCTTTCCCAATAATATGCTCCTTTCCTCCATACCCACCCCTTCGCTACTCATGTGCCTTGCAAACCACTTATCAGCATACACATTCATTCCTTCCGTGGAAGTTATCCTCATACCATTCACATAATTCCCCATGGTTTCATCCACTTCCAGATACTCCATGGTCATTCTATCCCTTCTCTGTTTACACTTCCCCAAAACATATTGGGAGGGCCTATCCCCCCACAACACATCATCCATTCCGGCTCTCATTCTGCATGCCCCAAACCTCTCATTCTGTAAAGTCATCAACCTATCTTTCAATGACTTAATTTCCTCTGTTATTCTATGTCCTCTCTGCATATAACAGTCTTTCAAGAGGCCCTCAATGTAATTTTGTAAACCATAACGCCATCCTGCCTCTTCCCTTCCCAACCTCTGATAGTAAGCTTGGATGCTAGGCTTCCCCGTACTTACCAAACAATCCACCAAATTCCCCCCTTCCTGCCTCCTTATCCATAAACCACCCCACCAATCCCTAAATTCCTCCCTTTTACCATCACCCCTTAAAAACTGAACATTCAATTTCCAAAAACCCCTGTACCATTTTGCAACCCCTTCCCACCCCACCTCCACCAACACACCCCTATGATCTGTGAAACACACGTCCAAATATTGCACCCCCCCTACTACCATGCATCCCGTTACATAAATCCTGTCTAGTCGAGCCGCATACCCTCTTCTAACAAAAGTAGGCTTACCCGCACCTCCCACCCCAATCACGTCTTTCAAACCTACCCTCCAAAGTAAGTCCCTTAAGGCCGGAAGAACACAACCCCCAACCCGTGGCTCCACATCCCTCTCCCTAATTACACAATTAAAATCCCCCCAACAATCATTACACTAGGCAAATCCTGACATGCATAAATCATGTAGTCCCAAACAAAATCCACCTTCACCTTCCTTGCCGCCTCCACCGGCATGTACACCCCTAAAAAACATACCCTAAATCCACTCCACTCCCCATCCACTCTTACCAGCCTACCCCTCCCCCACACTCCTCCCATCACAAAGGTTTGAAAGGGCCTGACACCGCTACCGCTACCGCCACCCCCCCATTTAATCTACTGGATGAACTTGCAAACACTTTGTAGCCATTCAAAAGTAAATCCCCACCACTCCTATAATTGTGTTCCTGTATAAAAGCAACTGTCACACCATACCTTCGCAACGTACACTCCACCCAAGCCCTCTTGATTTCATTTCTCAACCCATTAAGTGTTAAACACCTGAATTCAATGTCAAGGGTTTGCCCCTAGGCCTCTGTGTAGAAGTTGTACCCCTGACTTCCCTTTACTCAGTTTACCCGTTTGCTTCCCTCCCTTAAAAGTACCCCACTCTTGCACCAAACCTAGATCTTTTTTAGCAACTTCCACCAAAGGCTTTTTGCAGATCCTCTGCTCCGGTGTCAGCACATCCTCACTGTCTGACGAATTGCCAGACATTTTACGTGTCCTCTGTATTACTTCTACACTACTTGCATTCTCGGTCTGATGGACCTCCACCTGCACATCCTCCATAATTAAGTGTTGTTCCTCTAGACTGGCACTTGCCACACTTTCCACCACATTCACAGCATCTATCAAACCATCATTAGTGTTTACACTTAGCACCGGCAAAGGGTCATCCAATATGTCCTTTAATATCTGTTCCAATGGTACATCCTCTGCCGGACTCTCATGGTGATCACAATCAACCACTGGCGTAACAGATTCCTGCGTTAGAGTCTGACAAACCACCTCAGATCCTTCCACAATCTCACTCCAGAGTTTTGGCTGCTTCTCCCGTTGTGTCTCCTCCTTCCGTTCCTCCCTCTGCACCTGCACTTCCACTACTCGTTGCTCTGGAACCTGTCTAGGTCCCACCCTCCTCATGCAGTAAGCCGCCACATGATCGTAGGCACCACACAGGCGACACGCCCTGCGCTGCCCCATGTAGGTTACGTACACTTGGGTCCTGAAGTCTGGTAGCACTACGTAGGATGGTATAGGGTGCCTCAAGGTCATTTTCAAAGCAAACGACCCCTCAAAGAGGCCCATCAAAGGCCCCTCACTACACGTTCCAGGGGTAGCTGTGTGTATCGTTCCATACGCACTGAAGACTGCACTGATGTATGTCGGGTCTGCCTCAAATGGGACGTTCTTCAAACGAACCCAAGTGTACGTAAGTGAAAGGTCCTTCAACCGTACCTGAAGTCCCGTGTGCACCGTGTACACATGATCCTGGTGTCGATCTATGAGTCGGGCATAAACTTCCGCCGTCAGAAGTTTCACAAAGACCCTATTCATCACATTCAGGGCAACGTCATACAAATCGTTGGCAACACAGTCCCGGCCGTTGCAGGGTGTAGAACGCCCGTCACAAGGTCTACACAGACAGTATTCGAGCGTCTCCTCCCGGCTGCCGCCATGTTGTATGGAAAACCAAAGTGCTGCTATGTGTCACCAGGGGTCAGGCCAGAGCACCACACACCCTCGCACCACCAGAGCTGGGCTGCGACTGAAACCTTTGATTTGCTCAACTTCAGCATAAAAAGTATTTGCTTACGTATGTGGACCCAAACAATGCAAGCATATTTCCAACAAGATTCTTTAATTTCGGAAATACCGAATGTGGGAAGCATTAACATTTTGAATTCCGAATGAATCACACTGAAGGTCAAAAACCTCGAGTTGAAAATCAATTAGGGTTTTATGAGCATCAACTGAAACAGATGAAGCGATTAAAGACTTGTCATGTTGGATCATTCTGAAATTATGGAATTGTCGAGAAAATTGTTTTATTATCGAACGACATAAATAAAATAATAATTTTATAAGTGCCACGACATTGTTATATAAGTACAAAGGTTCCTTTCTCTTACGGTTGTTAATTAACATTGTTAATGTGACCAGTGATTATAATAATAAAAAACCTGAAAGTCAGCTTATAATATACAATTGTAGGAAATCAAGCTAAAATTCTTGCTTAATCTAAAAGGCTATATGGACTGTGTCAAGTACATGTATATAGGAAACACTGTGAAGTGAAGAAGAATAAAGCAGAAAATGTGTTGAATCATCCTTAATCACCATTGTAAACAATGTTAAACAGAATAAAGTTAGTTTGGTCATCTCTGAAGTATTATCAAGAATTATCATCAAAATATTGAACCTCGCCTAAACATAGCAACCAAAAGTTACAACCACTACTACTACTAGTTCTCCTACTACTGTTATTACTACTACTATTACTGCTACTGCTACTATTACTGTTACTACTACTACTACTAGTTCTCCTACTACTGTTATTACTACTACTATTACTGCTACTGCTACTATTACTGTTACTACTACTACTACTAGTTCTCCTACTACTGTTATTACTACTACTATTACTGCTACTGCTACTATTACTTTTACTACTAATACTACTACTACTATTACTGTTACTACTACTACTTCTACTACTACTACTGCTGTTACTAGTACTACTGCTGCTAATACTACTACTACAACCTTGGACCAGTTAGGGTTCTTCAGTGTTAATGAATATTGATCACATATTATTACCAACATGTATCGTCTATGTCTCAGTATTGTTCGTAGCAACTTTACAAAGTTCTGAAGAGCGAAACGTTGCTACAATATAATGTCACATTAATTAAGCATAAATCTTTTTACCTAACATGGGAATTGTGGGATGCGCCTCTCTTACTACTGTCGGCCAAGCGGATACCCACCTTATTTCTAAACATCTTAATGGCCATTTTTGGCAACCAGAAAGGCACAAGAGTCAGGAGTCTTGCTTCCTGTTAGCAGCTTCGTCCATTGATGTTCTATTATTGTTAAAATTACCCAATAAAGTAAAATATTATTATTTATTTTTACATTGTAGAGATTCCCCCAGATATTTTTCAAACACCAATTTGAATAATAAAATAGACATTTTTAATTAAACTGACAAAACCTAAATTCAAGGAGAAGATTCCGCTGGTAAACACAACACTGAAATCTTCCAGCAGATCACAAGAGATCTTAAGTTATTTCACAGAATTCATCAATAAGTTGACCCACTCAACCTAACCCCCCAAAATAACATATCATCAATTTCTAAACATATATCAGCCATTAAGAATGATGCCATCCAGAATTGTTTTAAACTAATTATGGAAAAAAAATAAACAAGAAGTGACCGGAGATTATGAGTCGTATAGATCTGATCCTGTGATGAGTACGATAACTCTGGTTCCTTGGATGAAGAGCCTCTGACCAGCATCAAAGTAAAATATTTTACTGTTCAAAATAAGGAGTAGCAAAATGGCACTTATACATTCCATTAATAATACTAACTTTCTTAATAGGATACATAAGCGATGCGATGAAATTTTGAAGGTGATCAGAAGACAATTTTTAAAGTTATCTCTCGAAAACCAATTTTGGAAACGGCCAAGTTAAAATTTAATAGATGTTACCTGCACTTGTTAATTATTCCACGAACCTCTACCAAGTAACAGTTGACCAGTGTTGACATTTTAAGCCAATAGGATAAGACGTTGTAAAGAGATAAACAAGAAGTCTTGGATGAGGTTAGTGTAAGAGGAGAACACTGTAGATTACAACGTGCTGGCAACGACATAAAGTGGTATGCTATTAAAAGCTTCGTTTAATTCATGAAAATTAAAAATACGATAAAAAGGAGAGTTTTTAGTGTGTCTAAGTTGACTTTTTTGTTGTTCTACTCTAAAAAATTCTACTTTTCTATAAGGACTGTAAAAAATTATTTTGATTAAAAATCCATATATGGCAAAATTTTATGTACAAAATCCAAATTCACTACAAAATACTTCCACTAAAGATGCTTAAAAGCATATGCGTTTGAAGCCGAGCAGACTTGGCATTCTCGAGTTATTACACTGAATCCAATATAATTAGAAAAACTGGTAATTTAAAATTTTTGTAGCTCAATGTGAAAGTCAAGATTAATTTTAATAAAGCTCATCAACACTGAAAGTTTGAAGCCTATCAAAAAAGGTTTGCTTCAATCATTGGTCTGAATCTATGTTGCAAGGTATTTTAGAACAATTTCACTAAAATTTCAAATGTGCAACAAAATGGTCTAACCTTATCAGGAATCATCCTTCTTACATAAAGCAGCAGCGTCAATATTATAAAGCTGATAAGATGAGGTATTATTTCACAATTGAAAACACACCATGGATGGAACTTTGAAGTTGATTACAACAAGTTTTTTTTTTAAATAAAGTGCAATAATAAATTTGACTGCACACAAACTAAGTTTAACATGTATTATTATTCCCACTGTAAGAGTCATCAGCTATTAAATATTAAATGCAATCATAAAAGGTAGACTAAAATACGATGCATTCAACATGATTTAACTGGAATCAAAAGTTCACACTATTTTATACATCAAGTTAGCAGTTGTATACTTACTTACGCACTTAAATTTCACTCTCCACCTTTGTTCAATTACTAGGCACATTTTTTTAGAAGCTGAACCATAGAGGGTTTTGGAAATCATCAGTCTTTGCAGGATGCTGGAAATATGTCTTGCAACATTGGTCGTAGAGCACTTGCACATATCTATTGTTCCTGCAATCTTGCCCTAATTATTGTACAACAGTTTTGAATTTTTGATGCTGAGCTAATAAGACCTCGTGTTATAAGCGAAATAAAAACGAAAAGTTAAAGGGAGAAAAAATATTGAAAACACTTGAAAGTCGCTTTCAGGATGACCAATAATAATACTTATAATATTTGGCAGGACAGTGTCCTGGCACAGGTCTTTATAGTTTTAACACACCGGCCGTCTCCCTCTAAGACAGGGTGACCCAAAAATAAGAAATAGTTCCATCACTCACTTCATTACTGTCTCGCCAGAGGTGGGCCAATACTGCACTTCAAAACTGCAAATATTCCCAGAGCCACTTCACAAATGTTACTTTGCTCACACTTCAACAGCACATCAAGTCATAAAAACTATTTACCTCCACTCCTGACTAACACGATCACTCACACTAGCTGGATGTCTAAGCCCCTTGTACACAAAACCTCCTTTAATCCCTCCCTCCATCCTTTCCTAGGGCGACCTCTACCTCTTCTTCCTTCAACTGCAGATTTATATCCTCTTCCTCCATTACAGATTTATAAGCACCTGCTTTTATTCTTCAAGCTACAAATTCTCTTCATAATATTCACAGCACACATCAGGCACAATATCTCCACAGCCTCCACCCTGCTCCTCGCTGCAACTTTCATAACCCATGCTGCACACCCATGTAAGAGTGTACAATATACTCTCATACTTTCCACTTTTTGGTATCATGCGTAACGTTCTTTGCCTCCCCAGACTCAGTGCACCACTCACCATTTTCCCCTCGTAAGTCTCATATAATAATACTTTCACAATTCAAGTGTCGCTTGTTTGATGTGGTTGTTAAATGCCCATGGTAGGTGCATAGGCATCTCTGGCTCTATGTGGTAGACGTGTTACAGACTCATGACAGCTGCACAGGTGCAGCTTTATGTGGTAGACGTGTTATAGACTCATGACAGCTGCACAGGTGCAGCTTTATGTGGTAGACGTGTTATAGACTCATGACAGCTGCACAGGTGCAACTTTATGTGGTAGACGTGTTATAGACTCATCACAGCTGCACAGGTGCAGCTTTATGTGGTAGACGTGTTATAGACTCATCACAGCTGCACAGGTGCAGCTTTATGTGGTAGACGTGTTATAGACTCATCACAGCTGCACAGGTGCAGCTTTATGTGGTAGACGTGTTATAGACTCATGACAGCTGTACAGGTGCAGCTTTATGTGGTAGACGTGTTATAGACTCATGAAATAGTATCTGACAACTCAGATATAGTAAACAAAGTAGTGAAGACTTTCCATTAATGAATTAATTGATGGTACTTGTTGTTTATGTATATCAAAGTAGATTTATGAATGCTGGCATTAATTAAATACCTTTCAGAAGAAGACTCAAGATGGCGGCGGTCCCCCCTTCACGCCTTGGTGTTAAATTTCACACCTCAGTGTGAACAACGCTTCTGGTCCCACCCTCTCACACCCCAGTGTTAATGTCTGACAGAGAGGTGCAAGATCCCGCCCCTAGTCCCACCCCTGACCCAGCGCCTCACGAACCCAAGCCACAGCAGTACCTTCTGCTGCGCCCCCAGCTGCTCCACCCCCCCCCTCCCCTTTTTCTTGACGACCCACATTTTTCTCATATTTTTTTTACCCCCTACTCTCACCCCCGACCCCCTTCTCACCCTCTTACTCCAGGATCATCCTTCACTCCTTGGATGAAAGTTCTCACCCTCTTACTCCAGGATCATCCTTCACTCCTTGGATGAAAGTTCTCACCCTCTTACTCCAGGATCATCCTTCACTCCTTGGATGAAAGTTCTCACCCTCATACTCCAGGATCATCCTTCACTCCTTGGATGAAAGTTCTCACCCTCTTACTCCAGGATCATTCTTCACTCCTTGGATGAAAGTTCTCACCCTCTTACTCCAGGATCATCCTTCACTCCTTGGATGAAAGTTCTCACCCTCTTACTCCAGGATCATCCTTCACTCCTTGGATGAAAGTTCTCACCCTCATACTCCAGGATCATCCTTCACTCCTTGGATGAAAGTTCTCACCCTTACTCCAGGATCATCCTTCACTCCTTGGATGAAAGTTCTCACCCTCTTACTCCAGGATCATCCTTCACTCCTTGGATGAAAGTTCTCACCCTCTTACTCCAGGATCATCCTTCACTCCTTGGATGAAAGTTCTCACCCTCTTACTCCAGGATCATCCTTCACTCCTTGGATGAAAGTTTCAAAGTGTTCCCAGATTTACCCTTTTTCGAGAATGCTACCAATTTTTTTCGAATTTTGAGGGTTTTCCGAATTTTGGGGGGATCACCAATTCCACGGATCAATACCTCCCTCTCCAGTGAGTAAACAAAAGTTTCCCCTCACTTCCATCACTGCTCCATCTCCCAGAATGAAATTTTTCGAATTTTGGGTAAAAGGTATGGTAAAGGTACCCTCTCAAAGTACCCCTTAAAAATTTCTCTCAAGCATTTCGAATTTTTGACTTCGATCAAGTTTTTCGAAATTTTGAGTTACTCCTTGAAATTTTCGAACTTTACCGAGATTTTTTTATTGTTTTTTTTTACTTTACCTTCTATTTCCTCGGATCAAAGATTTTCAAAATTTAGAGATACCCCTTAAAATTTCTCTCTCAATAAGAATACAAGTGGTAGACACATTCACTTAAATAACCTAAGATATTTTTTTTGAGGAGATAATACAAATGGTAAGCCAAATCAGTCAATGGTAAGTATAATTAGTCAATGGTAAGCATAATTAGTCAATGGTGATACCCCATAAAATTTCTCTCTCAATAAGAATACAAGTGATAGACACATTCACTTAAATAACCTAAGATATTTTTTTTGAGGAGATAATACAAATGGTAAGCCAAATCAGTCAATGGTAAGTATAATTAGTCAATGGTAAGCATAATTAGTCAATGGTAAGTATAATTAGTCAATGGTAAGCCAAATCAGTCAATGGTAAGCATAATTAGTCAATGGTAAGTATACAAATGGTAGACACATCACTCAAATGGAATATTAACCAGGGATAACATTTTTTTTAGAGGAGGTAATACATATGGTAAGAATAATTGTTCAAGTTCCTCCCTACAGGTAAGTGATAATTCAAGTGGTAGACACTTTCAAACAATGGTAGACACTTTCAGTCAATGGTAGACACTTTCAATCAATGGTAGACACTTTCAATCAATGGTAGACACTTTCAATCAATGGTAGACACTTTCAATCAATGGTAGACACTCAGATGGTAGACATAGTCAACGAAGGTTACCCCTACAGGTACAACAAGATGAATTAAGATAGGTGGGGTGTGACGTCACTGACCATCAAGTAAACACAGGTGTGACGTCACGGGCGACCTCATACATGTAATTTGATAAACACCTTAACTACTGCATCATGTTTGTAGAACCTCTAGGTCGCAGGTAGTGGAGGTTCGCCCTCCACTCTTTCTAGTTTATCATATTAACAGGTCACAATTTTTTTCTTGATTTTGGGTAATACAAACAAGTTTTTCTCAATTTCAATTATAATACACAATTTAATTCCTAACTTTTCACTCATAACCCACAACATTTCACATTACCAACTCTTTCTTCAACAACTTTTTTCTATATTTTTCTATATTATATGGTACAATGTACCATATGGTGCCACGAGCATGCAGCACGTTGCACCAGCCCAATGCAACAGCATATGTGAAAGATCCTAGAATAACCCTGGGTGACTTATTTCCATTGGGATCCCTGTATCTGTACCATATGGTACCATGTGCCATATGGTACCCTGTACCATGTGATACCCTGTACAATATGATACCCTGTACTATGGTACAGGGTACCATATGGTACATTGTAGCATATGGTACATTGTAGCATATGGTACATTGTAGCATATGGTACATTGTAGCATATGGTACATTGCACCATATGATACATTGTATTATATGGTTCCATTGTACCATTTGGTACTATATGGTACATTGCACCATATGATACATTGTACCATATGATACATTGCACCATATACATTGTACCATATGGTACCATTGTACCATATGGTACCATTGTACCATATGGTACTATATGGTACCATTGTATTCAACACAACACCGCACTAATATTTTCATCATTATTTTGTTTACAATAAAATTGTAAAGAAGTTTTGTAAGCAATATAATGATAAACAAATTAGTGCAGTTATTGTGTAGAATACAATGAGTGTACAGTTATACATTATACATTATATTGGTCTCACAGGCCACAAAACTTACTGCAAAAAAAATATTAGAAAAGAAAAAAAAAAGTAACAAAAACGTAAAATAAAAAAAATATGACTTTACGGAAATCGCCAATGTTGCCCCAACGGGTCATTGATGTTGCCCCACCCGGTCATTGATGTTGCCCCACCCGGTCATTGATGTTGCCCCACCCGGTCATTGATGTTGCCCCACCCGGTCATTGATGTTGCCCCACCCGGTCATTGATGTTGCCCCACCCGGTCATTGATGTTGCCGCCACCCGGTCATTGATGTTGCCGCCACCCGGTCATTGATGTTGCCGCCACCCGGTCATTGATGTTGCCGCCACCCGGTCATTGATGTTGCCCCACCCGGTCATTGATGTTGCCCCACCCGGTCATTGATGTTGCCACCACCCGGTCATTGATGTTGCCCCACCCGGTCATTGATGTTGCCGCCACCCGGTCATTGATGTTGCCGCCACCCGGTCATTGATGTTGCCGCCACCCGGTCATTGATGTTGCCGCCACCCGGTCATTGATGTTGCCGCCACCCGGTCATTGATGTTGCCGCCACCCGGTCATTGATGTTGCCCCACCCGGTCATTGATGTTGCCCCACCCGGTCATTGATGTTGCCGCCACCCGGTCATTGATGTTGCCGCCACCCGGTCATTGATGTTGCCCCACCCGGTCATTGATGTTGCCGCCACCCGGTCATTGATGTTGCCGCCACCCGGTCATTGATGTTGCCCCACCCGGTCATTGATGTTGCCCCACCCGGTCATTGATGTTGCCGCCACCCGGTCCTTGATGTTGCCCCACCCGGTCATTGATGTTGCCCCCACCCGGTCATTGATGTTGCCGCCACCCGGTCATTGATGTTGCCGCCACCCGGTCATTGATGTTGCCCCACCCGGTCATTGATGTTGCCGCCACCCGGTCATTGATGTTGCCGCCACCCGGTCATTGATGTTGCCCCACCCGGTCATTGATGTTGCCGCCACCCGGTCATTGATGTTGTCCCACCCGGTCATTGATGTTGCCGCCACCCGGTCATTGATGTTGCCGCCACTTGGTCATTGATGTTGCCCCACCCGGTCATTGATGTTGCCGCCACCCGGTCATTGATGTTGCCCCACCCGGTCATTGATGTTGCCCCACCCGGTCATTGATGTTGCCGCCACCCGGTCATTGATGTTGCCCCACCCGGTCATTGATGTTGCCGCCACCCGGTCATTGATGTTGCCCACCCGGTCATTGATGTTGCCCCACCCGGTCATTGATGTTGCCCCACCCGGTCATTGATGTTGCCCCACCCGGTCATTGATGTTGCCCCACCCGGTCATTGATGTTGCCCCACCCGGTCATTGATGTTGCCGCCACCCGGTCATTGATGTTGCCCCACCCGGTCATTGATGTTGCCCCACCCGGTCATTGATGTTGCCCCACCTGGTCATTGATGTTGCCCCACCCGGTCATTGATGTTGCCGCCACTCGGTCATTGATGTTGCCCAACCCGGTCATTGATGTAGCCACCACCCGGTCATTGATGTTGCCGCCACCCGGTCATTGATGTTGCCCCACCCGGTCATTGATGTTGCCCCACCCGGTCATTGATGTTGCCCCACCCGGTCATTGATGTTGCCGCCACCCGGTCATTGATGTTGCCCCACCTGGTCATTGATGTTGCCCCACCGGTCATTGATGTTGCCCCACCCGGTCATTGATGTTGCCCCACCCGGTCATTGATGTTGCCGCCACCCGGTCATTGATGTTGCCCCACCCGGTCATTGATGTTGCCGCCACCCGGTCATTGATGTTGCCGCCACCCGGTCATTGAGGGTCAACTTCATGCTTCTATATCTCGGAAACTACTAATCGGAACTTATTTTTTTTTTTGTTTCACTACCTTCACAAAATTATTATCTTTAGTTCTGTAAGATTTTTTTTTTTTTTTTTTTCAAAAATTCTTGGACACTGGCGCACCCCTTCCAAAAATGGCCTTGGACCCTGAAAGGGTTAATGTCCCCAAAGAATCAAAGACTTTCGGTATGATACAAATTTATACCCCCCCCAACATGCTACTACCAAGCCCGTGCACATCTGTGAGAAACTGGTACAAACATTGCTCACTACCCACTAAAATGGTGGTGTCATCCACGTAACCAATAATCCACTCCTCCTTCTAGCTCACAACCTCCCTCACTGATGCCCTCCGACACCAGCCTGTAAAAGGGATCCTGAAAATGTGCAATCAGAAGCTGCGATAAGGGGCACCCCCTGTTGCAACCCCCGTTCCATGCTCACCATGGACCCCACCCTCCCGTTCACTTGTACTCTTACTCTAGCTACTGCTACATCACTAGTGAGACCTCATTTGGATTATGCAGCTCAGTTTTGGTCTCCTTACTACAGGATGGATATAGATTCATTGGAGAACATACAAAGAAGAATGACTAAAATGATTTACAGTATAAGAAATCTCCCGTATGAAGATAGACTTAGAGCGTTGAATCTCCACTCTCTGGAGAGACGTAGAATGAGGGGAGATATCATCGAGGTGTACAAGTGGATGATGGGCATAAACAAAGGAGATATTAATAAAATACTGAGGATATCGAACCAAGTAAGAACGAGAAATAACGGATTTAAATTGGATAAATTTAGATTTAGAAAGGACATAGGCAAGTACTGGTTTTCGAACAGAGTTGTAGATGCGTGGAACAATCTTCCGAGTACTGTGATAGAGGCTAGGACCTTGGGTGGCTTTAAAAAGAGATTGGACAAATATATGAGTGGGAGGGGCTGGGTTTGATTTGTGTCGTGAGTACGGGAATAAATTTTTAGGTAGTGGTGGTTTTGATAAGGACCTGCCTTGTATGGGCCAGTAGGCCTTCTGCAGTGTTCCTCCATTCTTATGTTCTTATACAAAGTGCACAACCATCCCACCACCTCCTCTCCAAACCTCTGTCTCAACAGTATACCCATTAACATGCCCCTATCTACACTGTTGTAGGCTGTTTCCAAATCCAGCCCCACGAAACCCAAAGCCCCCCTACCCTCAATGAAACGTTTAATCCTGTAATGTCCCTCCCATACTGCCCACCCTCCAATAACTTCCCCAAAACCTTCTTCATGCGGTTTGCTAAAACATGCGCAAAAAAATTTATAGTCAGCACATAATAATGTGATTGGCCTATACGCCCGAAGAGTCCTGCAACCACTTCCCTTAGACACTAAAACCACGATCCCTGTATCTAGCTCCCTTCCCATCCTGTCTCACAACTTCATATCATTGAATACCCTGACCAACACCTGTCATAAAACCTCCCAAATGGGCCACATAAAAGTCCCCCGAAATTCCATCGAGACCCGGCGCCTTCCCAATTTTGGCTCCTCACTGCCTGCCACACTTCCTCTTCAGTAATACATCCTTCCATTAGCTCCCTATCCTCCGTATCTAGTTTCAAAACGATACCCTCCAAAACCATCTCACTCGCGTGCCCATCATCTTCCCTCCATCCCAATTTGCACTCAAATCATTTGTCAGTGTAGTAACTCATGGCAACTGTGGTGTGAATTACCTGCCCACGGCTATACCCTCCCAAATCCTCCTCAACCGCTAATGATAAAACCATCATCCTTTTCTCCTGACTTGAAACTTACATAAAACTAGTGCTGAGGGTTTATCCCCCCAAAGTACCTCCTTTAAACCCCCTCGCACCCTCAGAGTGTGAAATCCTTCATTTTGTATGTCCCTCAGTTGCATCCTAAGATTTTCAATTTCTGCATACGGATATCTCCCTGCTCCCCCATAGCACTCCTTTAGGGGTGGATGAGCCGCTTTTCATTTAAAAACAAAATTAAAATCGAAAAATTATGGAAATGAATTTGTTCTTACCAAAAAATAGTGCATAATTCTGGCAACAAGTTGATGCAATCTGTTTATTTCTATCATATTTCTAAGTATGTTTATCCTAAAAAGTATTTTTTTGTTCCTGGTGTCAGCAAAAAGTCTTGTTGGCAATTCGCCAGTTTTTTTTTTTTTACCCCTAAAATTGTGATTTTTATTATTTTTTTACTTGAAATACACTGCATGGCAACTTGTGTGAGTGGTGTAGTGAGCTGCGGCCAGACACGGCTCTCAGTGGCCTTGCAGCCTCTGATAAGCATGGTGGGATATACTGTGCTGAAAGGTTATGGGAGATTTCCTAAGATTTTGACATTTACATAATTATCAATATCTCAGGAATAAGTTATTGCCATTATAGTGCATTGTATGCAAAGAGTATTTGTCATAGCATAATGGTTCTTTTTCGTAGGTTTTTGAAGAAGGATTGTTCTTTCGTAACTCAGACTGATTTTGCGATGTGCTTTACGGTTTCTTGTTAGTGATTTTTATTTCCCCAAAAAAAAAAAAAAAACACGTATTTCAACAGTTTTTTATTATGCAATCTATTGACAGAAAGCTCATACCACGCTGAAACTTCATAACCTAACTCTTCATCTTTCATCTGATCTCAACTAGAACATTGTATGTCTTACCAATTTTGTAGACAATGCACTGCCATAAATCTTATCAAATAATTTTTTTTTTTTTTCTGAATAACTTAAAGGCAAAACGTCACTAAAAACTCAGTGTCTACTAATGAAATGCTGCTTAATTCAAAGACAATATTCCCATTGAAATATTTGCATAAATAAAGATTTTTTTTGACTTGGCTCATCCACCCCTTTAGTTGCCCCTCCAAATACCTCTGCATCCCCAACCTAAAATGTGCCTCCTCCCCACCAACTCTTTTCTAGAATTCCCTGATGGCCACTTTCACTCTCATGTGCCACCAATTCACCATGTCACCAATCCCCCGACCCCCATCCTAGAACCTTCCCCACCATTCTGCAAAAATCTCCCAATGATCTGGCCCTTGCAACAAACGTACGTTCAACTTCCAGTAGCTAGGGTATATCCTCACCGCTCCATGCCACCCCAGCTCAGCAAAAACACCTCTATGGTCCAAGTAACCCAGATCCTCACAAGATACAGCACCGACCTGAACCACACCCGAAACATAAACCTGATCCAACCATGTTGCGTAACCCCGTATAACATAAGTGTGTTCCACCTGCCACCCACCTCCCCTAACTACGTCCACCACCCCGACCACCTGCAACACGTCCCTCAAGACCCCCAATGCGCAACCCGCCCCCGTAGGTTCCACATCCTTTCCTCTAATCACTCAATTCCAATCACTTGCGATGACATAGACTAAAGGGAGACCCTGCAAAGCGTAAACTAAAAAATTGCCAACAAACCCTTCCTTCACTCGATTGCTAGTCGCTGGCATATAAACCCCGATAAAACACACCTGTATGTCACCCCATTTCCCCTCTACCTTAACAATCCTTCCCAATCCCCCTCCTCCCACGCCTTCAACCTGAAGGGGCTGGTCTCACAGATCCCCACAACAACCCCACCCTTGAGATTTTCAGAACTCCCAGTATAACATGTATAACCTTTCAATCGTAAGTCCCTTCCACACCTGAAATTGTGCTCCTGAAAGAAGCCAACATCAACATTCATGCGTCTGAGTGTTATCTCTACCCATCTCCTCTTTACCTCCGTTCGGAGGCCATTAACATTCATGTTGAAACACCTGAAAACATCAATGGGGTTTACCACTACGTCGTACGGGTCTTGTCACACCTGTCCTGGACGTTCCACTGACTCCTCGACAAACCTTCCTGCCAGCCCCACTATTCTTTCCCTGCTTTGCAACCTCCCTACCCGTGGCCACATCCGCATAGACCATTTTACACGACGTTTGGCCTGGGGTTAGCACATCATCCTGTGAAGGTTTATTACTCAGTCCTGGTTCAATCTTTAAGCCAAGATGAATCAAGGCTGGTTCCTCCTTAGGAAAATTACAAAAATGGAATAGATAAATAATAACAATGAAGATAAGCAGTTTATTTAATAGAAAGTTTATGAAAGTTTATGAACATGAAATCCTATTTTAAAAACAAAATGAAAAATGAAATAGATAAATAATCCTTGAATTCAAAGCTAATTTATACAGATGGAAGTTGGTAGATGAACGTGTCGATGTTCTTCACATGGAAGCTCTGAATTGTGTCTTGTTTTCTGAACTCGCTGCTGTTGTTGGATCGATGGATGTTTCCACAACCACTCAGTTGACGGATGTTTCCAAAACCAAGTTGGAAACTATTAGTCCAAGATACCAGGGACTCAGGTATCGTCCACTTGTGAAGAACGTGTAGTTGCCTGGGTTGTTTGATTCTAGAGGAACCGCAGTTGAAGACTAAAGGTTTGCAGTGATGTCTCATGGCCCCACTGGGCTTTACTCCACCATACACACTCTGCTTTGTGCCAGATGACCCTAGCTGGCCCAGAAGTCTGTAATAAAATCAAAAGACATAATTACTCACCACTCTAATAATCACTCTCATGGTAGGCATAAGTTATTTAAAAGAAATGGTGATAGACTTGAACAAATTACTTTACTTTAAGGCAAGGCAGGGCAGAGCATAATAAGGATTCTTCATTAATGTAAGAGTGAAGCTCTTAAATAAAATGGAATAAGACAGGAACAGCTGTGAATACTTACAGTGGTGTTGGGAGTGGTCAGTCAAGTGAATATCCCTCTGGCTGGAGCCTCTCACTTCACCTCTCACCGGGTGGAGAAAGGGGGGATAGCGGGAGCTAGACTCTCACCCTACCTTAACAAACAAACTACCACACAACTATCACCATACATACATTCACACTTTCATTACTCCTATCTATGGACTTTTCCCTCACATATCCTCAGTGGTACCACTAGGCCATTTGTGGGATACTCCTGCCACTTCCATTTCCCCTTCACTATCCTCTCTATGCACTTCCACCTCCGTTGTAACCACAGACCCGCGGTCAGCAGAGTCCACAGCACTACTGTCCACACACTGAATGCTCCAACTCCCCATGTGAGTCCACCGTTGGACTTAATAACCCATTTGGCAGTGGGTGCTCGAGAATCCTCTGGATCTCCTCAAAACTGGGAACCAATAACGTAGACTCAACCACCGCCTGCTCGTCACCCGAGACATCCCTACCTGGATCCTGCGTCTCAACATGCGACACCGAGGTTAAGGTCTAAACGGCCTCCTTCTCAGCCGCATCAACAGCTGCACTCCAACTGTCCTTGATGGATGCATCTGCCAAGGCAACCGTCGCAGCTGATGGCACTTGAGTTACGGGTTCCTCACGCCCGAACATCTCGTCATGAATGGCTCCAACTTCCTGGCTCTGCTGCCGCTCCCTACGTCGCTCACACGTCGCCGCCACATGACCTGGGGCACCACAGAGACGATACGTCCTTAGCTGCCCAGCATATGTTATGTACACCTGTGTACGAAAAGCCTCCATTAGAATATATGATGGAATCTGCTGCCTCAGGGTCATTTTGAGGGAGTAGGACCCCTCCGGCATTCCTGCGTAGATTTCTTGGACCCACTGCCCCATGGTGGCCATATGAATGACCCCGTACTGACTGAAGACACGCCTGACATCCTCTTCAACCGCCTTAAGTGGAATGTTCCTTATTCGAATCGAAGAATAATATGCAGATACATCACGCAGACGTACCTCCAGCCCTGTGTTGATGACGATGCTCTTTTCCTTGAACTGCTCCACAATTTCCTCGTATGCGCTTGTGGAGGCAAACTTTACGAAGATCCTGGCAGCCCCATTCAGGAAAATCCCATATAAAGCTGCACTTGGGATTCCATATGTATTTCATATAATCAAAGGCAGGAGAACCTCAGCATTGTCGAGGTACACAGCTCCCTGGATCAAATCGATGCAAACAGTGTTCACATGTCGTCGGTAACCGTCCGCCATGTTGGTGAAAACAAAGTTTCTCTGTTTTACCGCTAGAGGACAACACAGCTCACCCGTTCACCTCCAAGGTTGGGGAGCGGCTGAGGTAATAGTACTAAAATTCTAATAAAATCCTCCTAGAATCCACATAAAGAGAGAGATTATTATTATAATCACGGAGGAGCACTGTCCTCGCAACTCATAACCCACAAGACACAATTTTTTCACATTTTTGGGTAATAAAACAATTTTTTCTCAAATCACAATTTCAATTATAATACACACAATATCACTCGACCCACAACATTTTGCATATTTTTCTCAATACTGTTAAGAACCTCCAACAACATACCCCAACAACTCACTACAAGTCATAATTTTCACAATTTTTTTCTTGTTTTACTTCCAACCAATTAGATTTGTTTTTCACTTATAACCCACAAAGACACTTCAACTCTATCTCTGCAGCTCACCCTACCTCCACCCACCCATCTCCCAGTACCTAACCACCATTATCACAGTCTCCCCCTTCACTCATAACCCACAATTTTTCTCGTTTTCGTAATACAACAAAGGATAACACTTCTCAAGTCACATTTTCATTTATAATATACACAACATTGGTAATTCAACATATATAACCAATGTTCTCTCAGATACAATTCTACTGGATTATACCAACAATCTCTACACCAACTCTAGATGTCTTCTGCTAAAATGAGAAGATTTACATTTCCTGGTGAGGTCACGGGACAGACAGCGTCAAGCGAGATGTGAACTCAGTGTGTGACCTTACCTAACCTAACCACACACACAATTATCTCATCCCACAATTTTTCCAGATTCGATAATAGAACAAAAAGATTTTTCACTCATAACGCACTCATCTCACAGCACCTCATCGTTATTAATACCCACAACTCACAGCACCTCATCGCTATTAATACCCACAACTCACAGCACCTCATCGCTATTAATACCAACAACTCACAGCACCTCATCGTTATTAATACCCACAACTCACAGCACCTCATCGCTATTAATAGCCACAACTCACAGCACCTCATCGCTATTAATACCAACAACTCACAGCACCTCATCGTTATTAATACCAACAACTCACAGCACCTCATCGCTATTAATACCAACAACTCACAGCATCTCATGGCTATTAATACCCACAACTCACAGCACCTCATCGCTATTAATACCAACAACTCACAGCACCTCATGGCTATTAATACCCACAACTCACAGCACCTCATCGCTATTAATACCAACAACTCACAGCACCTCATCGCTATTAATACCAACAACTCACAGCACCTCATCGCTATTAATACCCACAACTCACAATTTTCTCGTTTTCAATAATAAACCAAAAACACAGAACACTCATTTTTATAAACATCTCCTCAGAACATAAAATCATGTTTACCACTAAGATCACCAGAAACAAAGATCATCATCTACTAACACACATTTTTTATACACATTCCCTCTAAACACTATAACCAAGATCACTAATACTATGATCATGGAACACTCATTTTTTACAAACATTTTAAGATCATCATCTCTGTCAATTTTTCTGCTGATAAATCTTCAGTCTCATTACCTTCCCTGCAGGAACTCATATTACCATCTTTTAAAGTAGGTTTTGGAATAATATCTGAAAGCTCACAAATAACTTTTGTATACTCCCAAGTAACATTTGACTACTCCCAAATAGTTTTTGAATACTCCCAAATAACATTTCAATATTCCAAAATAACACACTCCCAAATAACTTCTGAATACTCCCAAATAACATTTGAATACTCTCAAATATCTTTTTGTATACTCCCAAATAATATTTGAATACTCCCTGAGGAAAATATGGGTATTTTCCAGAAAGTTATACTGGATAAACTTTCCAAGGTGAATAGATATCCTTAATATGTTGCTGTTGGTTCACATAATACTTAAGATTGGAAGAAGGAACCAACAGAAGAGTCTTAGAGCATGTGTGGAGAGACACATTGCTTGGGTCAGGGTGGGTGTGCTTCGCGTGGGTCAGTCACGAGTCAGTCACGTGGGGTGACCCAAATGGAGAGTTTCTGTCTATAATGAAGTCATTAACGTGGAGTTTACGACGGACAAAACGTAATTAGTGGCCTCACTTCACAATTGGAAGTGTTGTAACTGTTCTCCGTGTATAATGTGGGACAGTTAGTCTTGGAAACTGCTATGATAGGGTGATGAATTTGTTAATTAGTGAACGACGGGACGTGACCATGATGAGGGTGCGGTGGGGGAAATACCTTTGGGTTCAGATCACCAAGCATCCGCCTCTGATTTTAACAGATAAATTTCTAACGAGAGTAAATTAGTTGGACATAAAGTCGCCTTGTGAACTGTGAAGAAATTAGTGATAATCACCTTAAATGCACTCAATGTGAGCCCCTCTTTTTGCTCTGCAAGTGACCTGCGAGGTCACCGGACCTAACTGTTGTAACTTCTTTCTTTGGGGGAACGTGAAGAGCACAGTTTACGTACCACCACTACCTGCAACCCTGGAGGACCTGAAGCACAGTTTGTTTACCCTACCTGCAACC
>WNWK01031031.1:0-23016 GCA_009830355.1 Cherax destructor
TTAAGAAATTCAGATATTTTTTGCTAGGAGAAAGTTTGTTGCTCGCACAGATCATAAACCATTGCTAGGGTTGTTTGGAAAAGGAAAACATATTCCAGTAAATGCAAATGCCAGAATTCAGCGTTGGACTCTGTTATTAGCTCAGTATGATTATGAGTTGTCATTCAAGGCTGGCAAGGAAAATGTTATTGCAGATGCATTTAGTAGATTACCTATTGAAGATCACAGCTTAGAGTCAGGTACACCTTCAGAATATATAAGATTAGTCGAGTCCATCGATTTCAACATTTATCATTTGACAAAATCAAAGAGGAAACTGGGATAGATGCTGTATTATCCCAAGTAGTAAATAATGTTAAATATGGTTGAGGTAAAAATAATGTATTTTTATCTGACTATAATTCAGTCAAATCAGATCTGACTGTTCATGATGATGTATTATTGTATAGGAACAGAGTGGTAGTGCCAGTAAAGTTGAGATGTAGGTATTGGAGCATCTGCATATAGGTCATAATGGTATCAATGCTATGAAAGCAGAAGCTAGGCAGTGGGTCTGGTGGCCAAAGATGGACCAAGATATTGCAGAAGTGACAAAGAGTTGTCCCATTTGTTTTCAGAATTTTAAGCCACTTTCATCTCCTGTCCTATCTTGGCCCAGCACTGGGAAACCATGGTCTAGAGTGCATATAGATTATGCAGGTCCAGTTGAGGGCAAATATTTTTGGTAATTGTGGATTCTTTTTCAAAATTCTTAGATGTGCAAGTCACTAGTTCTATGACATCCACAGTGACTACTGAGTTACTGAGGAAATCCTTTTGTAATTTTGGGTTACCAGACATAGTTGTGTCAGATAATGCTGCTTACTTTGTATCCCAAGAACTGGAAGCTTTTTTTAGTAAGAATAGTATTGAACATGTTACTCCAGCCCCATACCATCCATCATCAAATGGTCTGGCAGAGAGAGCGGTACGGACATTGAAGGAAGGGTTACACAAGTTTACAAAAGGATCTCTCAATACCAGATTATGTAGGTTCTTATATAACCATAGGAAAACTGTTCATTCCTCCACTAATAAGACACCAGCAGAAATGATGTTTCATAGGACTTTCAAAGTCCCTGTATCGGCTGTCAAATGTCATGTTAAAGAGGACACTTCATTGTCTAACATGCCTGCTGGTGACCTTCAAGGAGTGGTGAAGCATTTTAAGGTTGATGATGCTGTGTATGCAAGGAATTTTGGGAAAGGTGACCCTTGGGTAGAAGGAAAAATTGTGGAGGTATTAGGGGTTAGGAATTACAGTGTTAATTAGAGGGTTTGGTAACATGATATAGAAAAGGCATATAGATCAGCTCATGCCAAGGTTTAGGAGTGGAGAGCAACCACTGATTCCAACAGTACCAGAAGCAGTAAGGAGTGGTTTAGAGGAACTGGCCACAACAGATAATAATATTAATAAACTTAAAGAGCAGGTTAGCATACAGGAAGAACCTCCTGGGAGGTTTAGATTTTAGAAAGCAGTGGTAAATTTGAGATTGGTCTATAATTATTCAAGTCAGTTTGGTCATCTCCTTTGTGGATCGGGGTGACCCTAGCTATTTTGAGAATTGATGGAAAGGTAGAGGCTTCAATGGATTTATTGAATAGTGTTGCTATAATTGGTGACAGTACCTGTGAAGCTTTTTTGTACATAAAAGTTGGTAAGCTGTTTATGTCTCCTGCCTTGTTTTTAAGGGTGTTGATTATGAGTGAGACTTCAATTGGGTTGGTAGGAGCTAGGAATAGCGTATTAGGGTAGGTGTTTGTGAGGTAGTCTGTTGGACGGGTGTTTGAGCTTGGGATTTTACTCGCTAGATTCTTTCCTATGGTGGAGAAGAAAACATTAAGTCTGTTTGCTGTCTCAGTAGGTAAGAGTAGGGGTTCATCTGCTCTTGATAATTTGATGGTGTTGTTTTTCGTTATCTTATTATTTCCTAGAATTGCAGATAGGGTCTTCCAGGTCTTTTTCATATCACCTTTTATGTTCTGGAGTCTGTTCTCATAATACAATTTTTTTGATCTTCTTATCAGGCTGGTAAGGATTGATGAGTAGCGTTTGGATTGTTCTCTGGTTATTAGACCCCTTCTGTATTGTTTTTCATATTGGTGCCTTTTGTTAATGGATTTAAGGATGCTGGGTGTTAGCCAGGGATTGTTAAGTCTCTTAGCTGTGATCTGTTTAGTTTTTTTCAGGCAATGTCTGTTATAGAGGTTGTGTTTTTTTTAAGAAAGTTCTTGATGCATTCATTAGTATCTGAATATGTTTCTAATTCATTAAGCCAGTCAATGTTCGTCATAGCTGATATAAAATTATTAACAGCTGACTCATTATGTAGTCTGACGGTAACTTTTGCAATTTCTTGGGGCAAAATGCCTAGGTTAGTTATGAGAAAGGTAGGGTAGTGGTCTGTGGTGTTTTCTGTGATTATGCCTGATTTTAGATGGGATATAGTGTTAGTCCAGATGTGGTCTAGTAACGAGGTACTATTCTCGGAGATTCTTGTAGGTTTTAATATTGTTGGTAGTAATAAGCAGTTGCTCATAGTGTTTGTGAATTCAGTTACCTGTGGGTCCTTGTCATGTAGGAGATTTATGTTGAAATCTCCTGTGAGCAGCAAATGATCTTTGTTAAGGCGTGAATCGATTATCAGGTTTCCTAGTTTTTCACTAAAGTGGTGGATGTTTGACTGTGGTAATCTGTAGATGTTTATCACTGTGAGGGGTTTTTGCAGGTCTTTTGATTTAAATTTAGCTATAATATATTTTCTATGTTCATCCCTTGTGCAAGTTTTTTGATACATTCGAGTTGATCTGTATAATATATTGCTGTTCCACCCCCTCGCTGGTCTGTCCTACAGTTGTGAATGGCTGTGTAACCTGGGATGACAGACACACCTGTAGTATCAGGCTTTAACCAGGTCTCAGTGAGTGTGATGATTGACATATTGGTCTGTAGGGATTGGAGTAGTGCTGTGAGGTCATCATAATGTTTGCTCAAAGATCTAACATTGTAATTGAAGATAGTTATGTTATTGTTGGTTCTGAGTAATGTCTTTGCTTGATCAGCTGTGTAATAGTTGCAGTTGCTGTTGGAATCATGTAAGTCATTTAATAATAGGTTGATATCAGGATCAATGCCTGTAATCATAGGATTTAGTGTGATTCTATAACTTGACTTGAGAACAATGGATTATGCTAAACTTAATGATATGGTATTAGATTAAAGTCTTACTTGCTAATGGATTAATACAAATTATGTGCAAGTGTTTACAGGAATTTTTAACGGTGATATAGGATATTTGAATAATGTTAATGATATACTAATTTAACTGTCTAATGGATGGTTAGAATAACTTCAATGACTAGTATTAAATTGATATGGAAAAAGAAATTTTGATTCAATATGGCACTGGTTGAAACTTTTAGTTTATGAAAGGCAATAAGAGGTCAATGAATGCAAAGAGCTATTGAACTAATAGTAAAAACAGTTTTGACTAATATTAAAAGTAGTTTTGATCAAATTTAAGTAAATAAAGTGACTGAAATTGGCTAATAGTAAAAGGTATGTATTTATAAAATATAAGTAAATGATTGCACTTATCAGGTAGTTGCTTATAAAGGAAATATAAAGTAAGTCACATACACAATGAGGTAGTTGTTTGAATATAAGAATAGAATTAAGCAAATAAAGTGACTGAAATTTGCTTATGGTAAAATGGTATTTAAAATTATGAGTAAATAATTGCACTTATTTGGTATTTGCTTATAAGAAAAATATAAACTAAGTCACATACACAATGAGGTAGTTGTTTGATTATTAGAATATAAAAAAATAGTGAAAAGGTTATAATTAAATTTCAAGTAAAAAGTAATTACTAATACTGTAAATAGTTAAGGTTGGGAAATGGTAATGATAAATATGTATTAAAAATAAAAAAATAAAAGTAAATAGTTACAGATAAGGAAAAATAAATATATATAATAAAAATAGGTTATACAATCATATTTAGTGGGAAATTTAATATAGTGAGGTAGCAGTTATTAGAACAAATATGAAGTTAATTACATTAATATACAATCAGTTTTGTGAGAAATATAAGATTGTGGGGTTGCAGTTACTAGTACAACTGTTGCACTAACGCAAACTAAGGATTAGGTTATTGAAGTTGATCAGTCTCTGTAAGGTTAGGATCCTTCTGACTTTCCTATCTTCTTCTTTTTCGGCAACTTCGCCTTTGGTGAGTTAACACAAGACATTGTGACCATCCAGTAGCCCGTGTGGTTTTTTAAAATCCGGCCGATCTTTGTCTTGGGCCCTGTCCCCTCACTGCTCGAGGGTAGGCTGTCCCCTCACTGCTCGAGGGTAGGCTGTCCCCCTCACTGCTCGAGGGTAGGCTGTCCCCCTCACTGCTCGAGGGTAGGCTGTCCCCTCACTGTTCGAGGGTAGGCTGTCCCCTCACTGCTCGAGGGTAGGCTGTCCCCTCACTGCTCGAGGGTAGGCTGTCCCCCTCACTGTTCGAGGGTAGGCTGTCCCCCTCACTGTTCGAGGGTAGGCTGTCCCCCTCACTGTTCGAGGGTAGGCTGTCCCCTTCACTGCTCGAGGGTAGGCTGTCCCCCTCACTGCTCGAGGGTAGGCTGTCCCCCTCACTGCTCGAGGGTAGGCTGTCCCCTCACTGCTCGAGGGTAGGCTGTCCCCCTCACTGTTCGAGGGTAGGCTGTCCCCTCACTGCTCGAGGGTAGGCTGTCCCCCTCACTGTTCGAGGGTAGGCTGTCCCCCTCACTGCTCGAGGGTAGGCTGTCCCCTCACTGTTCGAGGGTAGGCTGTCCCCCTCACTGCTCGAGGGTAGGCTGTCCCCCTCACTGCTCGAGGGTAGGCTGTCCCCCTCACTGTTCGAGGGTAGGCTGTCCCCCTCACTGCTCGAGGGTAGGCTGTCCCCCTCAGTGCTCGAGGGTAGGCTGTCCCCTCACTGCTCGAGGGTAGGCTGTCCCCCTCACTGCTCGAGGGTAGGCTGTCCCCCTCACTGCTCGAGGGTAGGCTGTCCCCTCACTGCTCGAGGGTAGGCTGTCCCCTCACTGTTCGAGGGTAGGCTGTCCCCTCACTGCTCGAGGGTAGGCTGTCCCCCTCACTGTTCGAGGGTAGGCTGTCCCCCTCACTGCTCGAGGGTAGGCTGTCCCCCTACTGCTCGAGGTAGGCTGTCCCCCTCACTGTTCGAGGGTAGGCTGTCCCCCTCACTGCTCGAGGGTAGGCTGTCCCCTCCTGCTCGAGGGTAGGCTGTCCCCCTCACTGCTCGAGGGTAGGCTGTCCCCCTCACTGCTCGAGGGTAGGCTGTCCCCCTCACTGTTCGAGGGTAGGCTGTCCCCCTCACTGCTCGAGGGTAGGCTGTCCCCCTCACTGCTCGAGGGTAGGCTGTCCCCTTACTGCTCGAGGGTAGGCTGTCCCCCTCACTGCTCGAGGGTAGGCTGTCCCCCTCACTGTTCGAGGGTAGGCTGTCCCCCTCACTGCTCGAGGGTAGGCTGTCCCCCTCACTGCTCGAGGGTAGGCTGTCCCCCTCACTGCTCGAGGGTAGGCTGTCCCCCTCACTGCTCGAGGGTAGGCTGTCCCCCTCACTGTTCGAGGGTAGGCTGTCCCCCTCACTGCTCGAGGGTAGGCTGTCCCCCTCACTGCTCGAGGGTAGGCTGTCCCCCTCACTGCTCGAGGGTAGGCTGTCCCCCTCACTGCTCGAGGGTAGGCTGTCCCCCTCACTGTTCGAGGGTAGGCTGTCCCCCTCACTGCTCGAGGGTGCTGTCCCCCTCACTGCTCGAGGGTAGGCTGTCCCCCTCACTGCTCGAGGGTAGGCTGTCCCCCTCACTGCTCGAGGGTAGGCTGTCCCCCTCACTGCTCGAGGGTAGGCTGTCCCCTCACTGTTCGAGGGTAGGCTGTCCCCCTCACTGCTCGAGGGTAGGCTGTCCCCCTCACTGCTCGAGGGTAGGCTGTCCCCCTCACTGCTCGAGGGTAGGCTGTCCCCCTCACTGCTCGAGGGTAGGCTGTCCCCCTCACTGCTCGAGGGTAGACTGTCTCCCTCACTGCTCGAGGGTAGACTGTCCCCCTCACTGCTCGAGGGTAGGCTGTTGACTTAGGATGTTTAGGTCTGCCACACAGGAAAGTTTTGCTTTTTTTTAAGGCAATTGTTGTGTGTCTGATGTACCTTCCCAGGCATCATGACACGAATACGAGTGAGGATACGGGTTCCAGACAACCTGAAATCTAAGCAAGAAATATTGCACTGTGTTTGCTCTAATTCCACGGTTGCACCAGTTGATCTTTTACTACTGACACTGGTGCAGTTCTGCTTCTCTCTTCTGAGGAAGAGCTACTTCAGCTACTCAAGCCTGATGTTGTTGACAAATTACAGACTCTGAGAGTTATCCCCATTCCTCCTGAGAGTTATCAAGCTCAAAGGACTGTCTTTGTAGCACGGATAAATAGTTTTTTTGCAAGACTGCTCTCCAGAACAACTCATTGCAGACCTTAATAGCGAGAACCCTGAAATTACAGTGCTCAAGGCGTACAAATTTTCTAAGCCTCCCAGCAATCGATACTCACTAAAATTAATCCTGCAAACTCCAGATGAAGCTAAATTCCTGTGTCAACATGGGTTTAAATACTCTGGCACCATATGCCCTCCTGATCAAATATCTTTGGAGAGATATGTCCAGGTCATGCAATGTTTTAAATGCTATGAGTTTGGACATACTTCAAACAAATGTGGCAGACAAACACCTCTTTGCAGTATATGCTCTGGTGAGCATCTTTTCAATGTTTGTCATAATAAAAACAACCCCAAGTGTGTCCTTTGCCATGGGAAACATCATGCTGTTTCCCCAAACTGTCCTGCTAGGAAACATACAATTCAGAAAATTCTAGAAGCCAAGAAGCAGGCAACTTCTGCAAAACCCACTACTCAGGCACCTCCAACAATGTCTCAAACATCATTTCCAAACCTCCCTGGATATGGTGGGCCTCCTCCAGCCACCTCTGCCAGTTCCAATGTTTGGACTACTGCCCCTCCTGCAGCACCCCATTCTCCCCCTATTGTGTCTCAAGCTCCGGGGTTATTACCACTACCTAAATCTCCTGGATCCTCTGAGGCAGAGAGAGGTCCTCTTCTTTTCATGCTGGCCAAGGAGATTGCTGGAAACAATGTTAAACTCTGTTCCTCCATATTCAATGACTTGTTAGTGGCCAATGGGTTTACTCCCATAATTATCCCAAATAATATACAGTTGATTATGGACCAACCTTCTCAAGAAAGGACGTATGTGCCCTTCACTAGTTCCAGACATGAGCAACCTGCTTCTTTCACTCACACCCCTACTGCAACGCCAGATCCAGTACCAACTCAGTCTACTTCACTAGGATCCAACAATGTAATTATACCAGATAATGGTGCACAAAATGCCGCTACTGAAGCTGAACCTGTAATACAAATACCTCCACATGATGTTTCTATTGACTTGGCGAACTCTTCCTTGGAACATCCTATGTCTCCTCCCCATGACAGTCCTTTGAGATCAGAACATGGTTTTAACTCAACTCATGACTCAGAGGACTCTGATGCTTCTTTAGATGTCTCTATCTCCAGTGAGGAAGGGGTCATGGTCAATACGCAACAAACTACTCAAAACTACGCTTCTTCCCATGATGACTCGAGTAGAGAGAGTGTGCACTCGGAAAGACCTTGCACTCGCAATTCAGGAACCATTCCTAAGCCTTCACAACATTTGCGAAATAATAGAAATAATGGGAATAAAAAAATTTCAAGTTAATATAAAACATTTCTTTAACAACCGTTTCCTCCTTGAGGTTGAATTGTGTAACCACAACCCTGATATCATTCTCCTTAATGAGACAGCTGCAAGGGAAGACCAACATATTAAGTTATGTGGGTAATATACTATAGAGAAATCGAGAGGGCCCTTCAGTGGAGTGGCCATCCTAGTTAAAATAGGGTATGCATTTCGCCCCATACATTTTGACGAGGACAACATTCTTGCTGTAGAACTGACGACCTCATATGGTCCGTTAATAGTTGCTACTGCCTATTTCCCTCATCGGCAGTCATATATAGCCTCTATCCCCCTGCATGGGTTACTTAGTAGAAATGTTCCCACTCTCCTAGCTGGAGATTTTAATGCCCATCATCCTGCACTTTTCAACTGTGGAGTCGGAAATCAACGAGGTGACTTAAAAGGAAAGCAGTTATTTAATATCATGTCAGCACGACACCTCTCCTTTCAAGGTCCCTTTTTTAAGACATTTGTAGGCCACCGTCCAGGGACACCTGACATAGTCTTGACCAATAGAGATTGTGACCTCTACCACTGCAGAGTCTTCCCTGGTGGCGATGTGGGTTCCGATCACATCCCAGTTATCATCACTCTGCAGGCATCACTGTTTAGGATTCCCACTCCTCCAAAAATTAACTTAAACTCTCTGGGATTTGACCCATTCAGAGAATACCTGGGCCATGATGATACCATCTCACTTGATGGCCAGCCTCTCAATAAAATCGATGACGCATTACACTCGTTGCATGATCGTATACTAGAGGCAACACGTGCAACTTGTCAAACAACAACATCAAAAATATACCAGCAATATAAACCTACTTCCGAAATACGTGACTGCATGAGGAATTATCAAACTGAATGTACCAGACATCTACTCACAAGTCAGCCAACTCGGGCTGTACTGCAGATGTTGAGGAGAAAACTAATTACTTTGATTTCTCAGCATAACAACGAATTATGGAAACATCTTGTTCAACAAGCAAACCAGTATAAACGTCAACCGGAAAAGTTTTGGAACAAGATTCGTCAGCTTTTAGGGGCTAAACATAAGGCTGCTAACTATCTTACATACATTTTTTACTGATGAAGATGATGAAGAAATAAACATAAAAATAGATGACTCACAAGACTTATAAAGAATTATAAAGAAACTTTGGTCAACATCTTTAATGCCATTCTGGCCACTGGACATTTTCCAATTGCTCTTAAAACAGCGAAGATGATTTTTATTCCTAAACCGAATAAAGATGTCCATAAACCTGATAATTATAGACCTATTTCATTATTAGAGGTCACGGGTAAAGTCCTTGAGAAAATTATTGCTAATAGACTAAATTATTACATGGAATACAATCACCTTTTTACTGAGAAACAGTTTGGTTTCCGTACTCATAGAGGGACCCAACATGTGCACTCACAGAGGGACTCAACATGTGCACTCACAGAGGGACCCAACATGTGCACTCATAGAGGGACCCAACATGTGCATTCATAGAGGGACCCAACATGTGCACTCATAGAGGGACCCAACATGTGCACTCATAGAGGGACCCAACATGTGCACTCATAGAGGGACCCAACATGTGCACTCATAGAGGGACCCAACATGTGCACTCATAGAGGGACCCAACATGTGCACTCATAGAGGGACCTAACATGTGCACTCATAGAGGACCCAACATGTGCACTCATAGAGGGACCCAACATGTGCACTCATAGAGGGACCCAACATGTGCACTCATAGAGGGACCCAACATGTGCACTCATAGAGGACCCAACATGTGCACTCACAGAGGGACCCTACATGTGCACTCATAGAGGGACCCAACATGTGCACTCATAGAGGGACCCAACATGTGCACTCATAGAGGGACCCAACATGTGCACTCACAGAGGGACCCAACATGTGCACTCATAGAGGGACCCAACATGTGCATTCATAGAGGACCCAACATGTGCACTCATAGAGGGACCCAACATGTGCACTCATAGAGGGACCCAACATGTGCACTCACAGAGGGACCCAACATGTGCACTCATAGAGGGACCCAACATGTGCACTCACAGAGGGACCCAACATGTGCACTCATAGAGGGACCCAACATGTGCACTCATAGAGGGACCCAACATGTGCACTCATAGAGGGACCCAACATGTGCACTCATAGAGGGACCCAACATGTGCACTCATAGAGGGACCCAACATGTGCACTCATAGAGGGACCTAACATGTGCACTCATAGAGGGACCCAACATGTGCACTCATAGAGGGACCCAACATGTGCACTCATAGAGGGACCCAACATGTGCACTCATAGAGGGACCCAACATGTGCACTCATAGAGGGACCCAACATGTGCACTCATAGAGGGACCCAACATGTGCACTCATAGAGGGACCCAACATGTGCACTCATAGAGGACCTAACATGTGCACTCATAGAGGGACCCAACATGTGCACTCACAGAGGGACCCAACATGTGCACTCATAGAGGACCCAACATGTGCATTCATAGAGGGACCCAACATGTGCACTCATAGAGGGACCCAACATGTGCACTCATAGAGGACCCAACATGTGCACTCACAGAGGACCCAACATGTGCAATCATAGAGGGACCCAACATGTGCAATCATAGAGGGACCCAACATGTGCACTCACAGAGGGACCCAACATGTGCACTCATAGAGGGACCCAACATGTGCATTCATAGAGGGACCCAACATGTGCACTCATAGAGGGACCCAACATGTGCACTCATAGAGGGACCCAACATGTGCACTCACAGAGGGACCCAACATGTGCAATCATAGAGGGACCCAACATGTGCAATCATAGAGGGACCCAACATGTGCACTCATAGAGGGACCCAACATGTGCACTCATAGAGGGACCCAACATGTGCACTCATGAGGGACCCAACATGTGCACTCATAGAGGGACCTAACATGTGCACTCATAGAGGGACCCAACATGTGCACTCACAGAGGGACCCAACATGTGCAATCATAGAGGGACCCAACATGTGCACTCACAGAGGGACCCAACATGTGCACTCATAGAGGGACCCAACATGTGCACTCATAGAGGGACCCAACATGTGCACTCATAGAGGGACCCAACATGTGCACTCATAGAGGGACCCAACATGTGCACTCATAGAGGGACCCAACATGTGCACTCATAGAGGGACCCAACATGTGTACTCATAGAGGGACCCAACATGCCATAAATATAGTTTACGATGCTGTTGCCAGCTTGCGGAAACAGGGCAATCTTGCCCTTATTGCTACCAGAGATGTTCATAAAGCCTTTGACAGCTTATGGCATGATGGCCTCATTTACAAACTGATTGACCTTCCTGACTACAATTAGACCTACCTTCGCTTTATATACAACTTCCTCTATAATAGGAAAATTTTCCCTTTCTTTAGTGGTAAGACAGCTGAACCGTTAGATAAGATAAGATTTCTTCGGATTTTTAACCCCGGAGGGTTAGCCACCCAGGATAACCCAAGAAAGTCAGTGCGTCATCGAGGACTGTCTTGTCTTATTTCCATTGGGGTCCTTAATTTTGTCCCCCAGGATGCGACCCACACCAGTCGACTAACAACCCAGGTACCTATTTGCTGCTAGGTGAACATGACAATAGGTGTAAGGAAACACGTCGAAATGTTTCCACCCGCTTGGAATCGAACCCGGGCCCTCCGTGTGTGAAGCGAGAGCTCTAGCCACCAGACCACCGGGCCACCAGCTGGTGTACCTCAGGGCTCGTGTCTTAGCCCAATATTATTCAATATTTATGTCAATGATTTACCTCAACCTGAATATAATGATGCAATTATTACCCAATTTGCTGATGATGTAATTCATGTAGTTTCGTCCACTCCTGTTACAGGTAAATATAAGTATGAGAAGGTCATAGAAAAAATGAATACAGAACTACGTAGAACAGCGAACTGGGAGAGGAAATGGCGTATTACTACTAACCCAGACAAAGTTCTTATCAGTACAATTGGCTGTTTTTCCTCCACCATTGAAGATAAAGGGGGTATCTCCATCAGAGATATACCTATAGCCATTCATAATCCTAATAAGATACTGGGTTATGAGATAGACAGGATACTTCACTCCACTTCCCATGTCACCAAAAAGATAAATTTAGCCAAAGCTCGACTTGCCACTCTATTCAGATTTCAATCAGCTCCATCTCACGTGAAAAACACCTGTATAAAGATGATAAGACCCTTACTTGAATATCCGTGTGTGCCTTTGTCATTAACAACAAAAACAAACATGCTTCAACTACAACGAGTACAGAACAAAGCACTCCGTTTTATTACAGGCACAAGGAGAAGAGATAGAATTCGAATGGCTGATCTACACGTTCAACAAGACATTGTTGCAATGAATGTTCGGCTTGATCAGTTGAAGAAGAGGCAACTATATTCCATGCAAGACTTGTATCTCCCAGACAGAGAACATCCTACCTATTTTGCCAATACCACAGACTTTGTTATTAATGCAGCGCCTCATAGAACTCAAAGGATGACCCTCCACCAGCGAGTGAGAAGATTTATACATAAGGATGATTTTCAAAGACCCAAGATCTTGAGTGACCTTCCAGAAGATCCAGATGAATGGGTAACTCCAGAACCTTTTTATGTCTACTGATATCACTTCTAACCCAAGTTTTGGTGATTTCTGTTTTTACTTCACAGCCATTACATCTCATTATGTAACAGTGCCAATAATACAAATGTTGGACACCACCTTTGCAAAGCATGCCGGCCAGCATCTCTAGATAGCAGTTATTATAACCATCACTCTCCCTGCTATCGTCTTTGAATTTAAGTCAAGCAATTTGAAAAAAAAAAATGCACTTAGTATACCCTTTACCGATACAGTCATGCAACTATACCTTTGTTATAGCTGTGTGACACTGTTGGGTAAATATTATGCCCCCTCTGATATATTAACTTGATATACCACTATACACATATATTATGCACCAAAGTGGTTGGGCCACTTACCTGTATATCACAGAGTCACTTATATGCTTAGAACTACTAAATGCCTCAAATGATTTAGTTGAAGTTTTAGCAGTAAAGATCGAGAATCAAAACCTGGTCATTGAGGTTATATAGAAGATTCCGGATCGATGTCCCAACAATTCCAGGAACAGTTTCTGAAAATTGACCACTGTCTGGAAAACCTTCCAGCTCCTGCCCCCAACATCTTGCTCCTGGGGGATTTCAACCTAAGGCACCTAAAATGGAGGAATATTGCAAATAATGTTGTAGCAGAGATAACACCAGGAGGCAGCTCAGATGAAAACTCACACACACACACGAGCTTTTAAATCTCTGCACCAAATTCACCTTAAACCAGCAAATAATAGAGCCTACAAGATTGGAGAATACGCTGGACCTCATCTTCACTAACAATGATGATCTGATACGAAATGTCACCATATTAAAAACAATATACTCAGATCACAACATAATAGAGGTCCAGACATGCATGCGGGGAGCCCCAGACCGACAAAATGTGATCAGTCGCGAGGGAACTTTCACCAAATTCAACTTCAATAACAAAAACATAAGGTGGGACCAAGTAAACCAAGTCCTAAATGATATAAACTGGGAAGATAGCCTAAGCATCACGGATCCTAACCTATGTCTAGAACGAATTAACTCTGTGGCACTTGAGGTTTGCTCAAGGCAAATTCCCTTAAGGAAAAGGAGAAGATGTAAACTAGAAAGAGAAAGGTGTTCCCTATATAGGCGAAGGCAAAAAATAACAGAGCGGCTACAGGAGGCCAATATATCTGAAATACGTAGGGAGACACTGGTCAGAGAAATAGCAAACATCGAACTAAAACTAAAGTAATCTTACAGGAATCAAGAAACGCGGGAAGAACTAAAAGCTATAAATTAAATTGAAAGAAACCCAAAGAATTTCTTTTCTTATGCCAAATCAAAGTCGAGAATAACATCCAGTATTGGGCCTCTACTTAAACAGGATGGGTCCTACACAGATGACAGCAAGGAAATGAGTGAGTTACTAAAGTCCCAGTATGACTCAGTTTTTAGTGAGCCATAACCAGACTGAGAGTCGAAGACCTAAATGAATTTTTTATGAGAGTGCCACAGAACTTGGTAGACACAAACCTATCTGACATTATCCTGACGCCAAATGACTTCGAAAAGGCGATAAATGACATGCCCATGCACTCCGCCCCAGGCCCTGACTCATGGAACTCCGTGTTCATCAAGAAATGCAAGATTAGATTAGAGATTTTGCCACCGAAGTGGCTAGTTTATTGTGCACCCTATATCCATCCTGTGGACGGTAGCGCAAGAGCATATGGATACACAAAAGGCCTAGGCACTAGGCCCCAAAGGGGTTAACAATTGTACATTTGGGTTTATATCTACATTTCAATTATCTGTTACAAGCAAATTTAGGAAATAGCACACAAAATGCGTGATAAAGGAATAAAAGGAAATGTTGGTAGATGGATCTATAATTTCCTAACAAATAGAACTCAAAGAGTAGTAGTCAACAGAGTAAAGTCTGAGGCGGATACGGTGAAAAGCTCTGTTCCACAAGGCACAGTACTCGCTCCCAACTTGTTCCTCATCCTCATATTCGATATAGACAGGGATCTAAGCCACAGTGCCGTGTCTTCCTTTGCAGATGACACCCGAATCTGTATGACAGTGTCCACCGTTGAAGACACTGCAAGACTCCAAGCAGACATCAACTAAATCTTTAAATGGGCTGCAGAAAACAATATGAAGTTCAATGATGAGAAATTTCAATTACTCCGATATGGAAAACATGAGGAAATTACAATTTCGTCAGAGTATAAAACAAATTCCAACCACACAATAGAGCGAAAAATTAATGTCAAAGGCCTGGGAGTGATCATGTCAAAGGATCTAGCCTTTAAGGACCATAACACTGTAGCAATCGCATCTGCTATAAAAATGACAGGATGGATAATGAGAACCTTCAAAACCAGGGATGCCATGCTCATGATGACACTTTTCAGGTCGCTTGTTTTATCTAGGCTGGAATATTGGTGTACACTAATTGCACCTTTCAAGGCAGGTGAAATTGCTAACCTAGAAAATGTGCAGAGAACCTTCACGGCACGCATAACTGCGATAAACCACCTCAATTAATGGGAATGCTTGAAGTTCCTAAACCTGTACTCCCTAGAACGCAGGCGGGAGAGATACATTATTATATACACTTGGAAAATCCTAGAGGGATTAGTACCAAACTTGCACACGAGAGTCACTCCCTACGAAAGCAAAAGACTCGGCAGGCGATGTAACATCCCCCCAATGAAAAGCAGGGGTGCCACTAGCACGTTGAGAGACAACACAATAAGTGTCAGGGGCCCAAGACTGTTCAACTGCCTCCCAGCATATAAAAGGGGGATTACCAATAGACCCCTGGCTGTCTTCAAGCAGGCACTGGACAGGCACCAGCAGTAATAGCCTGGTTGATCAGGGCCTGATCCACCATGAGGCCTGTTCACAGACCGGTTGCGGGGGCGTTGACCCCTGGAACTCTCTCCAGGTAAACTCCAGGTAATGAGCTTACACTTGAAATCACCTGACGCGTTACCGCAAAGGAGCAAGGTGAAGCGATCCTTCGCTGCCTTGAAGCCCGGTGCACTTTTCTCTTGCTGACTGATATAAGTTCGTGTTGGCATTTTTTCCCAAAAAACACTTGTCTCGTCAGCATTAAATACTTGATATGGCTCATAGCCATCCTCAGAAATAATTTCCTTTAATTCAGCAGGGAAATTACTTGCTGCTGTATGATCAGCTGAAGCACTTTCACCAGAAAACTTAATATTATGTAAATATTATGCAACTTAAAGTTGTGGAACCAGGCTGTGCTAAACACACTCTTTTTCAGGCCTTCCTTCCTTATAGCACACTGCTTAAAACAACTGTAAGGCCTTTTCCCTAATTAAGATGAAAATAAGTGGTGCACCTTTCTTTGTTTGATCCATCAAGCAACAAGTTTTCAGTTTTATTTACTTGTTGTGATCTGTGTGTCTTTGTTTTCATGAGGTGACATCTTGGGTTATTCAGTACACAACCTCGTATATTCACCTCGTTCTTTTAATTGTATGAACTGATGCTTCATTAAGGCCATAGGCCCTGACTTTATCCACCACATATGAGTCACTCTTAAGCTTATCTAATACATATCTCGATTTTCTTCGTAATTCCTAGACTTGAACGCTTAAACCTTTTCTTACTGAGTGCCATGATTGCTTGGCAGATTTAACAAATGGCAATGAAAATAAGAAAATATGTATGTAAATAAACACAGCGAACTTCCCGAGTATCGTCGTCCTACACGCGTATGGACCCAACTGAAGGCTGGGAGGGTCAAAATTTTCTTCCCTCCTGCAACCGTGTTAAACTAATTTTACGAAGTGTTAAACAAAAATATGCAGCAATTCTCCAATCATGCTATAATAAAAACGTGCAACAACAAAAAGTGTTAAACGACTGACTCCTGTACATATATATATATATATATATATATATATATATATATATATATATATATATATATATATATATATATATATATATATATATATATATATATATATAAAAATTTATATATATATATATGCAAAACAGCCACGGGGAGTAGAATGTTTTGCATCCTGTATAAGTTCGTTTGCAATATTTGCATAATATATAAAACAATACAGAAGGGGTCTAATAACCAGAGAACAATCCAAACGCTACTCATCAATCCTTACCAACCTGATACGAAGGCCAAAAAATTGTATTATGAGAACAGACTACATAACATAAAAGGTGATATGAAAAGACCTGGAAAACCCTATCTGCAATTCTAGGAAATAAAAGATATCCAAGAACAATACCATCAAATTATCAAGAGCAGATGAACCCCTACTTCACCAACTGAGACAGCAAACAGACTTAATGTTTTCTTCTCCACCATAGGAAAGAATCAGCAGTAAAATCCCAAGCTCAAACACTCGTCCAACAGACTACCTCACCAACACCTACCCTGATACACTATTCCTAGCTCCTATCAACCCAATAGAAGTCTCGCTCATAATCAGCACCCTTAAAAACAAGGCAGGAGACATAAACAGCTTACCACCTTTTATGTACAAAAAGCTTCACAGGTACTGTCACCAATTATTGCAACACTCTTCAATAAATCCATTAAACCCCCTACCTTCCCAAAATTTCCCAAAAAAACAAGGGTCCCCCCAACCAAAAAAGGTGATACAGTCGACCATGATTTACTGCTCACAAAATTAGCAATATGGTAAAGAGGGCACTCACTCAACTACCAAAGTCATACCTTAGTAACAGAAGCCAATACTTTTCACAAAGGAACTTTCCACACAACAAAACAGTCGGAGTCCTCGATGAAGTGTACTGGGCCCCTCCCATTCCTCTTTCATCAATGACCTCTAATGCATCACAACTACTCAAACCCATATTTTTGCAGATCCCCCCCTACTTCTCTCATCCAAATCCAGTCATACTGGTCAATACAATGCCGAATTACAGAAAATATCAACATGGATGACGACTAAAACACTCTAATCTGACAAGACCTACTTCATAATTTGGAAACAGAACAAATGTTCCCCAAACGCTCCCCGGTTCCCCCATCACAAGACTCAAGGGGGGAAAATTCCTAGGAATCCCCTTTTAAGTAGCCTTAAATTCCAAACACACATACAACACATTTCCAAGAAAATCTCAAAGACAGTAGGCATATTATCAAGATCCCCCCATGTGCCTCAATCAGCCTCCTTACACTATATCACCACCATCACCCTTATCTCATCATGGAATCTGTGCATGAGGATCAACAACATTAAATTACCTTAGACCACTCATAACCCAACAAAGGCTGCAGTTTGATAACAAATTCCCTCTTGACAACATACCCCCAATATTCAAAATCAAAACCAAAAAACATTCACACTTATTCTTTTTCCTACTACATACATGAACCTACACTCTAAATAAATCCTCCGCTCAAAATTCTCCTCACCAACCCCTTTTAAAGGGCCCCATGACCCAACACAAAAAAGCTTTTTTTTATACCCCGGGGCCCTACCAAGGGCCCGAAATCGAATTCATTACCAGTAAATACTAAAATAACCTTGTCTGAATATCATTTTAAGACTCTTTAAAAACCACCTACTCACCCAAACTAAAACTCATACTGTAAATTACTTTATAAAAGCCAATGTTATTTTCCTATCAAATAATTTAATTTTTACATTATGTTACCACTTACTCACCCAACCTTAATACTCATATTTTAAATTCTTTAAAAAAAAGCTCAATGTTATTTTCCTATCAAATAATTTCAATTTTTCTATTATGTTACCACTTACTCACCCAAACCCTTTTAAACTCAATGTAAATTACTTTAAAAATGCTCATTTTTTTTTCCCCTTTGATAATTTTTTTTTCTATTATTTTACCATCTTACTAAACACTTACTACAATGTAATATCATAATTGTAATTTTTAAAACAGTTTTTAAAAAAAAACCAATAATTTTTCTAGTATTATTTTATAGTCTAAACATTAATGCCTGGCATTTTTCCCCTTTTTTCACTTCAGTTTTTGATTGTAATAACAAAACCTATCAAAGCAATGAAAAAATATTTGTATTTACATTTGTATATATATATATATATATATATATATATATATATATATATTTTTATATATATATATATATATATATATACGTATCCCCCCCAATTGTACTCACCTAATTGTGGTTGCAGGGGTCGAGACTCAGCCCTGGCCCCGCCTCTTCGCTGTCCGCTACTGGGTCTCTGCCCCCCCTGCTCCATGAGCTTTATTTTTCCTCGTCAAAAACCCCTTTTTGGTTTCCTGCCTTTTCATATCTTTCGGCCCTTTCCCCTTTTTTCCCTTTTCCCCCCCTGTGGCTGAAGAAATGCTTCCTAACATTTTTGAAAATCTGAGTCTTCAGCTTCCAGTTGTGTCCCCTTTGTTTCTGTGTTCCCCCTGGGGGAAAATTCCTGTCACTGTCTCCTTTTTGTCGATTCCCAAAAGTTTTTTGTATGTCGTTATCATGTCTCCTCTGACCCTTCTTTTCCAGTGTTGTTAGTCCTTTTCCCCCTCAACCTTTTTTTTGGGCAGCCCGGGAGGGGGGGCCAACCCCTTTCGGAAACCCTTTTTGCACTTTCTCTTTTTTTACGTTTTTGACCAGGTGTGGGTTCCAGACTGGTGCTGCTTTTTCAGTATTTGACGTACACGGTGGGGGCCTTGAACGATTCCTTTTAAGGAAAAGGAACCAATTTTTATTTCCAAATTTTCCCCATACCCCGCCGCAATTATGGGGTTGATGTGCCCCCCGGAGACGTGCTTGGCGTTATACAAAACCCCAAAGGGTTTTTTTCCCTTTGCCGAGGTTTGTAGTCTTTGTCCGCCTAGCCTGTACTCTGTCAGCGGTCTTCTTTGACCTTCTCCGATTTTTCGACTTTGCTTTTGGGGGGGATTGAATTCGAGAAGCCAGTTGCTAGCCCGGGGATGTCAAGCTTGTCCAGGTCTGTTTGAAGTCCTGTTGGGGTCCTACCCGATGTATTCTCATTAATTTACATCATCTGCGAACAGAGACATTTATCTTTCCCCACCGGGGTCATGTCATTTACATATACCAAGAATAACACTGGTCCTAGGACGGGGCCCTGCGGAGCCGCTCGTCACAGGCGCCCACTGTGATACCTCATCACGCACCATGACCCGTTTTTGCCCCCCTGTGGGGGTATTCCCTGATCCATTCCAGTGCCCTTTTCCCGGATACATGCTTGGTTTTCCCAAACCCTTTTTTTAATTATGGGAATTTAAAAAAGGTTTTTCCTTTTGGGCCGGGGAAAAACCCAAACCCCCCTTTTTCTTGTTTTCCCCCCTGTTACATCATAGAACTTTTGGGGGGTTTGTTAACAGGTTTTTCCTTCCCGGGGGAAACCTTTCCCCTTTTTTATTATCCTATTCAGCTCGAGGTGCCCACCATTTTTTTCCTGATGTTTTTTTCCAGATTTTTAAATATACTTTAAAATGACCCGGTTTTATATTTTTGGGCCCCTTTGCCCCTTTTTAAAGATGGGGACTACGCGGCCTTCCCATTTTTGGTATCTCCCCCTTTTCAAGGGGGGAATTTTTGGGAAGTGGACACTCAGTCCCCCGCCCCTTCCCCCAAGAACCCAAAGGGGGGAACCCCCCACCCATCCCTTTTTAGGTATCAAGGCCCCCGGAACCCGCTTCACCTCCCCTCAGTTGGAGGGCCCTTTTTGGATTTTGGGTCCCCCGCTGGGGACGAACCCGTCCTGTTTTACCCAGCTCCTTTTTTCCTCCACTGTGAAAATTCCTTAAAAAACCCCGTTTTAGCTCCCATATACCTCGATTGTTACTGTGATTCCCCCCCTCTCTCTCCTCACCCCCATCACCTGGTCTTTAACTTTTTTTTTTCTGATGGACTATACATTAGTTTGGGTTTGGGCTTAACTTTCGTTTTTAGGGGCATTTTCGTACTGTTTTTGGGCCCCCCTCCCCTGTGAAAAGTCGTTTTTAGCTTTTCTACTAATCTTTTTGTGTATTGGGTTCCCCCCTTGGGCCTTTTTATTCTCTCTGACACTCGGGGCTTTGCCTCCCCCCACCTTTGGGGAAAACCGGGCTCCCCTTTTGGCCTTCCCGTTTTAACTTTTTTTCCCTGGGTATAAACAGTTACTCTTCCTTCAAAATTTTCCCCCCCGTATTCCATCATTTCATTTTATTGTTTTCCTCCATTTCCTTTCCCACTGAACCCCTGCAGGAAATTCCTCATGCCTTTAGTTTCTTCTTTTTAAAACTGGTTTTTTTCTTTCGGACCGTTTTCCCCCCCCACCTGTAGCTCTACAATGTACTAAAAAATCAGCACCATATGGTCACTGGCCCCCGGTGGCTCTCGTGTGTTATTTCTTCAATATCTGAGCTGTTCAGGGGGGAAAACAAGGTCCAGTCTTGCTTTTGGGTTATCTTCTCCTCTCACTCTGGTCATGTCCCTACAAAGTTGGGAAAAAAGGGTTTTTTCCGTACCGCATCCATCATCTTGGCTCTCCAAGGGGTTTTGCACCCCCCCCTGGTTTTCCCTCCCAGGGGTGTGTGTGTGTGTGTGTGTGTGTACTACCAATTGTACTCACCCAATTTTTTTCACGAGATTTGGGTCCTGGCCCGCCTCTTCACTGCCCGGGGTACTAGGTAGTTTTCTCCCTGCTCCATGAGCTTTTTTTATACCTCGTCTTAAAGATGATGGTTCCTGCCTCCACTACATCACTTGTTAAAACTATTCCATTTTCCGGGGCAACTCTATGACTGAAGAAATACTTCCTAACACCCCTTTTTACTCGTTGAGTTTTTCAACTTCCAAGGGCCCCTTTTTTTCCCCGAGTCCCCTCACTGGAACAACCTGTCTCTGTTCACCTTATCTATTCCATGCAGTATTTTGTATGTCGTTAAAATGTCTTCCCTAACCCTCCTGTTCTCCAGTGTCGTCGGGGCCATTTCCCTTAACCTTTCTTCATAGGACATTTCCTTAGCTCGGGGAATAACCTTGTTGAAAACCCTTTTTCACTTTCTCTAATTTTTTTTTACGTGTTTGACCAGGTGTGGGTTCCAAGGGGGGCCCGCATACTCCAATATGGGCCTGACGTACACAGTGTACAGTCCCTTTTAACGATTCCTTACGCTATTCTCAGGTTGGCCAGGCGCCCATATGCTTCACCAGTTTTCGGGTTTGGGGTGTGTGTTTCCCCAACGTGCTTGGGTTATACTATCCTGGGGGTTTTTTCCTTTTTAAGAGGTTTGCAGTCTTTATCCACCCAGCCTGTACTCTGTCTGCGGGGGTTTTTTGACCTTCCCCCATCTTCAGGGGGTTTTTATTTTGGGGTTAAACTCGGGGAACCGGGGTTCTGGAACCATGTGTCCAGCCTGTCCAGGTCTCTTTTTTTGGCCTGCCTGATCCTCATCTGATTTAATTTTCTATTAACTTCACATCATCTGCGAACAGGGACACTTCTGAGTCATCCCTTCAATCATGTAATTCACGGTTTTCCCAAAAAAGCACTGGTCCTTGGGACTGACCCGGGGGGGCCCCTCGTCACAAGCGCCCACTGGATACCCTCATCACGTACCATGACTCGTTGTTGCCTCCCCCGTCAGGGGATTCTCTGGGGCCATTGCAGTGCCCTTTTGGGTGTGTGTGTGTGTGTGTGTGTGTGTGTGTGTGTGTGTGTATCACCCCATTTGTGGTTGCAGGGGGGGAGACTCCTCCTGGCCCCCTCTTTTCTGATCGCTTCCCCCGGCCCCCCCCCCCGCCCGTCTTGCCATGAATTTTTCCGCCTACTACCCCACATGCCAGACTATTCCACTTCCTGGGGAACTCTGTGACTGAAGAAATAACATCCCTTTGACTTATCTGGAAAACTTCAACTTCCAAGGGGCCCCTTTTTTTTTGTGTCCAATCTCTGGAACATCCTGTCTCTGTCCACCTTTTTTATTCCTAGTAGATTTTGTATGTTGTTATCATGTTCCCTAACCCCCCCGTCCTCCAGTGCCCGGCCCCTTTTCCTTTACCTTTCTTTTTAAGGACATTTTCCTTAGCTCTGGGGGAAAAGCCCCCTTTTTTGTGTGTGTAAAAATGTAAGATGTAATTGCAAAAAAATGATATATCGCAAGCCTTTGTGAACAACACACATGTAAAACATGGGGATCACTGCCCCACATCATTGTCTAGCACTAATTGACTGTTGGTTTTTCCCCTTTTACTGACACTAACAAGAAATAGCCCTTCTGGGGGGCGACATAGCAATCAAAGTCATAATGCAATAGGTACCTCCTGGGGACCCCGGGGGGGTTTTGGGGGGGAACGCCCCTGGTTCGGTCCGAGACCAGGCCTCATGATGGGGCAGGGCCCCTCAAAAAGGCTGTTTTTGCTGGCTCATGCAAACTGGGGGTACAAACCACAGCCTGGTTGGTTAGGTTTTTGACTTTAGGTGCCTGTGATGCCTTTCCCTGGAAAAAACCAGGG
>WNWK01031032.1:0-23016 GCA_009830355.1 Cherax destructor
AAAACGGTGTAATGTGATGTCAACAGGTTCTTCTCCTGCCCAACCCGTCTCTCCACATTAGTTCCATTACTACAACTACCATTACTACCTCTACCCACGCGACACCCCACCTGACTCCTGCCACTATATATATTAGTTTTCTTAGTTGTCTCTGTATTAGGACTGAAAAAGCCACTAGTGGCGAAACGTTTCATTTAATAAATGTCCTGAACTGTACAAAAGTGTTTTTTCCACCTTTGGAGAAGAGCTCGCCGGTACTGAAGAAAGTTTGAAGGACATCTGTTGTAAACAAACCATACCATAGGTGGGGTTCGAACCCGCGGTCACAGAGTCTCAAAGCGAAATCTGTTGTGTAAGGGTCTAAATGGATATATCTGATCATATTAACACCAGTGGGGGAATTCATTTCGGTGAGTTTATCTCTGATACTTGGGATATAAACTTGTTTCTTCATGTTTGCTATTTTAATTAATAACAGACTGACATCCTAGGATAATAGTCATCACTTAGTTCAGAAATTTTTTCAAGATTTCTAAGATTTCTGTCTGGCACAAAAGCAAGCAAGACTGAGGCCAAAATAATCCAAGAATCTGATCTAAACAAAACACTTCATTTTCACTACTTTTACATAGAACCATATCTAAGGTGAAATCTTATCAGAGCAATGATTGTTCTGAGTCATTTTTTTTGTACTGGCGACGATGTCTGGTTTTAACAACCTCAGCCAACAAGACATCAAAACCAGCATATCTGCATCTGGATACAAATTTTAGTCTTCCCATCATGCAACTGGATCCAGTTATCACCTCCATGCCGGGGATGACCACTATTAAAGTATTAATCACAGATGACAGTGTAAATGATGATTCTTCTAGATTAGTTGTAATGAGGACTTGTCTAGCTCACCTTTGATCTGTTAATTTTCGTTCCTGGAGGGTTAGGTTAAGTTGGGTAAGAGTCATAAGAACATAAGAATGGAGGAACACTGCAGAAGGCCTACTGGCCCATACAAGGCAAGTTCTTATCAAAATCACCCCTACCCAAAACTACCCAAGAATTTACACCTGTACCCACGACACCTATAATACCCAGCCCCTCTCACTCATATATTTATCCAAACTCTTTTTAAAGCCACCCAAGGTCCTTGCCTCGATCACCCTACTCGGAAGATTGTTCCACGCATCTACAACTCTGTTCGAAAACCAGTCCTTTCTAAATCTAAATTTATCCAACTTAAATCCATTATTTCTTGTTCTTACCTGGTTCGACACCCTCAGTACTTTATTAATATCACCTTTGTTTATGCCCATCATCCACTTGTACACCTCGATGATATCTTGCCCTGGAGATTCAACGCTCTAAGTCTATCTTCATACGGGAGATTCCTTATACAGTAAATCATTTTAGTCATTATTCTCTGTATGTTCTCCAATGAGTCTATATCCATCCTGTAGTGAGGAGACCAAAACTGAGCTGGCATAATCTAAATGAGGTCTCACTAGTGATGTATAGAGATGTAGAATAACTTTTGGACTTCTGTTACTTATACTGCTTGAAATAAATCCTAGTAATCTGTTAGCCTTATTGCGCACACTTAGGCACTGTTGTCTTGGCTTTAGATTTCTGCTTACCATGACTCCCAAGTCTTTTTCACATTCTGTATGATCAAGTTCTACTTCACCTAGTTTATAACTTCGAGGGATATTTTCAAGTACTTTACACTTGTCCACATTGATCTTCATCTGCCACTTTTCAGACCAAGACATTAATTTGTCCAAATCCTCCTGGAGTTCACTGGTATCCTCCTCAGAATGAATCATACGGCTTATTTTTGAATCATCAGCAAATTTGCTCAAGTCACTTCTAATTCCTTCATCAAGGTCATTTACGTAAATTATGAACAACAATGGGCCTAAAACTGATCCTTGTGGAACACCACTAGTGACTAATCCCCATTCAGATTTGACCCCATTAATGGAAACTCTCTGCTTTCTATTGGTAAGCCATGCCTCTATCCATGCTAGAACTTTACCTCCTATACCATGAGCTGCCACTTTTCTTAAGAGTCTTTTGTGAGGTACTATATCGAAGGTTTTACTGAAATCCAAATAAAGAATATCATATTCTTTATCACTGTCTACTGCCTCAAATGTTTTATTGAAGAACGTCAGTAAATTTGTCAGGCAGGAACGACCTCTCGTGAACCCATGCTGAGATTCATTAATCAAATTATGCTCTTCAATATGACTTCTAATAATATCAGCTATAATTGATTCTAATAATTTGCCTACTATAGACGTCAGGCTTATTGGACGGTAATTTAATGGAATGGACTTATCCACTGATTTGAATATAGGAACCACATTAGCTATCTTCCACATCTCTGGCACAACACCAGTTAAGATGGACGCATTAAACACGCTCATTAATGGCTGACTGAGTTCCATCTTGCATTCTTTAAGTACCCTGGAAAACAACTCGTCGGGTCCCGGGGACTTATTTTGCTTCAGTTTATCTATCTGTTTGATAACCATGTCCCTCGTGACAGTAATATTAGTTAACTTTAATTCTGCAGGACAGGGAACATTACATTTGTTTACTGACGCTAGTCTTAGTAATACATTATAAAAGGCACAATACCGTGACTGGAACAATACACAATAACCCGCACATCGGAGAGACAGGAGCTTACGACGACCTTTTGGTCCGACATGGACCACTAGTGACTTTGTAAACGTCGTCGTAAGGTCCTCTCTCCTGTATGCGGGTTATTTTGAATAATACGATAACGCCACCTTAGGAGCTTTTGGTTATCTGACAGATGCCTTCTGCTGGCTTACCGTTGAATCCCTTAAAAAATAAAGACTATACTTATAAGCAATAACTGCTGTTCGGTATTTATGTCTTGTGACATGCCACTAAACTGGTGCTGCCTAGGACTACCTAAAAGTCACTCCACTAGCCACTTCTGCTCTCACTATAGTGCTAGTCAGCCTAGAAGCAAGGCCTACCTCGCTCCAAACTGTCTCTCACTAGGCTGGCATCCTGGTTAGGCCGAGAATACACACACTGCCTGTACCATAACCCAGTAAACCTAAGACTTCCCTCCCAAGTGTTATTCATCCCACCAGAGAAATATCACTTATATATTTGGTGACAATGATCTAGAACTAACATTATAATAATAATTATTATTCCTTGTCTTAAATTCTTTCTTGCTACATTATTTATCATATATACTGTCTTCCACCAGTTGGTCAACCCATAAAAACAAGAAATATTATCAACTATTAATGGATGTCTTGTTCTTATTGTTATTGTCATAAATTCTTGTATTTATTATGTTTATGAGAGACATTCAGGGTATGTGGAAAATGGAAGGCAGTGAGGCTTGATCCAGGGTAAGAAGAGGGCAGCGTCAATTCCTTGGATCTAAAGACATTCCTTAGCATGACGGCACCAACCTTAAATGGCAGTGGAGAAAAAGAGTTTGGGAAATATAACAGAGGACATTTTGGGTCAGCACAAAAAGTGGTGACTCCGTCCAGTAAACCCGTGAGGGTCAGCACAAGGAGTGATGAATGCTCGAGCCTCCGTCTACTTAGTCCCTGTGGGAAAATCAGCAAATGGAGTCTAGAGGGAGAAAATTCCGCTCCAGATGTTTTTAAATACCTGTATCGGAGACAGATTGTATCAGCAACAACAACAACAACAGCTGTAGTTGTTCCCATGGCTGGCCTGGTATATATACCACCATCTGCTTCCTCACTCTTCACTTTTACCCTCACCTCACCTCACCTCCCACAAGGTAACCACCTCTTATACCTTCACCATCATCACTATTTTAGTAAGACTACATTATTGTACCACCTCTCACAATCACCATAATCACAACCATCATAATCCCCTTCAAGGTGATGATGGTGATGATGGTTATAATCACTATTTACCTCGTAATCAAGGTTACAACTGGTGATCAACACCAACAACTATGCAAGTGAGACACATATGCTGAAATAGAACAATTGCAACCATGACTTTGTCAGTCTAATACAGAGAAGAGAAAACAAAGTCTAGTGGGTGGGTCAGACGCTACATGAACTGTCTTATGTGACGGCAGTGTTCTGCTTAAATATATTGTGTTTAGAAAGAATTTTTGAGATAATGAAGCTATGTGTGTTTTGATCGATTCCAAACATCGTTTTTTGAACTTCATGAATGTAGGCGTTGTGGTTTGTGGTGCTTTCGTTAGTTGGATCATCCCTTTGGCAAGTGTGTATGTGTTCACTGATCCATTGTTTAAGGATCCAAGAAGTTTCTCCCCACAAATAGTTTATCAGATTCCCCCTCATGGAATACTGTGCTGTGTGTTCCCTGTGTTATTAGCTTCTTCAGTTTGTTGCAAGTAATTCTGGATAAGTGGGTATTGATTTAGCAATAAAGTTGTTGATACTTCTTAAAAATCTGTCCTACTGGAAGAATAAAATATCAGTCTAGAGTTTGCCTCTGTCTGCCAATGTGAAAGATTTTAACTTCCTTTCTTCTGCAGTCGTTGATAAAATCGTTGGACAAGTGTTTTATATATAACTGCATTCACCTTTGAGTAGCACAGTTTGTGATTCATTAAGCTCTTAATGACGGCTTCTCTCTTAATGCATGTGTTATGGGGTGATAAATAGTGAAATATGTCATCTTTGTTTGTGGGTTTTCCATACGTTAATTGTGTTGTTCCTCCGTGTGAACCTCAAAACTGTGTTCCACACAGATGATTGTGTTTAGAGTCTTGCATATCTTTTACATATTATTCCTGAGTTTCTGGTAGTGTGTATAGTTTCATCGTCTAGTCTTGCTCAATATTGATATTGACTATGACAGCACTCGGGGTTGAACCCACGGTTATTCCATATGACTACCTGTATACAGAGTCAACAAAACAGAAACAGTTAAAATTGATACCAAGCTCGATTCTCTTGAGAAAGTACCGGGCTGAAAACAGGAAGTCCAGATCATCTGTAACTGTTTTGGAAAAAGGATTAGTTGAGTGGTGGGGACCCAGGCGAATATTGAGGTTAAATTATTGCTTGCATGTTTCTTATTATTGACCTTGATGGTCTTGGTTTTCTCACAAACATCAATAAAGTGTTTGATGTGCTCTTGGCTGATTGTTCCCATGATGTGCTCTTGGCTGATTGTTCCCATGAGTTTTGACAAAAGTTTTGCATGGGCAGATTATACATGCAGACAGGCATGAACAAGTCTGAAGAGTCTCTGCTTTTCAACCAAGCACAGATATTATTATTGTTGTTGTTTTTGTGTTGTCGTTGTTATTATTATTATTATTATTGTTATTATTATTGTTATTGTTGTTGTTATCCAGTGTTTTCTTTGTGTGTTCAGATGAAGGTCGCTGTGTTGCTGCTGAGCTTCGTGGCCCTGGCTGCTGCTTACCCCTCATGGGAAGAGTTTAAGGTAATGTTCTTGTTGTAGTGCTTTCATTACCTTAATGTTTTAAGCTACCACCTTTATTTCCCTAACATATTAAGGTAACTCCCTCATTACCTTAACATATTAGGATAACTTTATTACCTTAACGTATTCAGGTAACTCTCTTAATATCGTAAAGTATTTTTGTATCGTAAGGGAATCTACTCATAATATACAATAATGTTCTTGATGATGGAATTAAAAGTCACAAGAGTAAATCTTTTGTGTAATGAATTTAGAAGAGGATTCTGACGAATGTCACAATTAATTAATAACACTATGTTCTGAAAAAAATGACATATGCAGTTCAATATGGAAAAAAAAAATGAAGTTTCAATCTTTGAGAATAAGCATAATTCTGCAGCAAGTAATCTGAATAACTTAGACTTTAATAATACTGATTGTGGAAAAGATTTTTTGGTAGCAAAAATATAAGTCCAAGACCACATTGCCTTGACGTCAGCAGTAACGCCAATACACGCCTTGCAATTTTACCGAAAAGTCTAAGTAACAGAAATTCCGAGGTTAGAGACAAAAGAGCATGTAATGGGACATTTATTATTGCTTAATTTCACTCCTGGAAGTAAACATAGTAGATCCAGGAACCAAACGTCTAATAAACAAAGTGTCTTAAGTGGCCTTTACATAAAGTTATCAGTATCATAATTTTTTTTTTTTTTTTATTAACACATCGGCCGATTCCCACCAAGGCAGGGTGGCCCGAAAAAGAAAAACTTTCATCATCATTCACTCCATCACTGTCTTGCCAGAAGGGTGCTTTACACTACAGTTATAAAACTGCAACATTAACACCCCTCCTTCAGAGTGCAGACACTGTACTTCCCATCTCCAGAACTCAAGTCCGGCCTGCCGGTTTCCCTGAATCCCTTCATAAATGTTACTTTGCTCACACTCCAACAGCACGTCAAGTATTAAAAACCATATGCCTCCATTCACTCCTATCAAATACGCTCACACATGCTTGCTGGAAGTCCAAGCCCCTCGCACACAAAACTTCCTTTACCCCCTCCCTCCAACCTTTCCTAGGCCGACCCCTACCCCGCCTTCCCTCCACTACAGATTTATACACTCTCGAAGTCACTCTGTCTCGTTCCATTCTCTCTACATGTCCAAACCACCTCAACAACCCCTCCTCAGCTCTCTGGACAATCGTTTTGGTAATCCCGCACCTCCTCCTAATTTCCAAACTCCGAATTCTCTGCATTATATTCACACCACACATTGACCTCAGACATGACATCTCCACTGCCTCCAGCCTTCTCCTCGTTGCAACATTCATCACCCATGCTTCACACCCATATAAGAGCGTTGGTATAACTATACTCTCATACATTCCCTCTTTACTTCCATGGACAAGGTTCTTTGTCTCCACAGACTCGAAGTGCTCCACTTACCCTTTTCCCCTCATCAATTCTATGATTCACCTCATCCTTCATAGACCCATCCGCCGACATGTCCACTCCCAAATATCTGAATACATTCACCTCCTCCATACTCTCTCCCTCCAATCTGATATCCAATCTTTCGTCACCTATTCTTTTGTTATCCTCATCACCTTACTCTTTCCTATATTCACTTTCAATTTTCTTCTTTTACACACCCTACCAAATTCATCCACCAACCTCTGCAGCTTCTCTTCAGAATCTCCCAAAAGCACAGTGTCATCAGCAAAAAGCAACTGTGACAACTCCCACTTTGTATTTGCTTCTTTATCTTTTAGCCCAACACCTCTTGCCAAGACCCTCGCATTCACTTCTCTTACAACCCCATCTATAAATATATTGAACAACCACGGTGACATCACACATCCTTGTCTAAGGCCCACTTTTACTGGGAAATAGTCCCCTTCCCTCCTACACACTCTAACCTGAGCCTCACTATCCTCATAAAAAACTCTTCACTGCTTTCAGTAACCTTCCTTCTATTCCATACACCTGCAACATCTGCCACATTGCCCCCCTATCTACCCTATCATACGCCTTTTCCAAATCCATAAATACCACAAAAACATCTTTACCCTTATCCAAATACTGTTCACCTATATGTTTCACTGTAAACACTTGGTCTACACACCCCCTACCTTTCCTAAAGCCCCCTTGTTCATCTGCTATCCTGCTTTCTGTTTTACTCTTAATTCTTTCAATAATAACTCTACCATACACTTTACCAGGTACACTCAACAGACTTTTTTTTTTTTTTTTTTATTAACACATCGGCCGATTCCCACCAAGGCAGGGTGGCCCGAAAAAGAAAAACTTTCATCATCATTCACTCCATCACTGTCTTGCCAGAAGGGTGCTTTACACTACAGTTATAAAACTGCAACATTAACACCCCTCCTTCAGAGTGCCGGCACTGTACTTCCCATCTCCAGAACTCAAGTCCGGCCTGCCGGTTTCCCTGAATCCCTTCATAAATGTTACTTTGCTCTCACTCCAACAGCACGTCAAGTATTAAAAACCATATGCCTCCATTCACTCCTATCAAATACGCTCACACATGCTTGCTGGAAGTCCAAGCCCCCCGCACACAAAACTTCCTTTACCCCTCCTCCAACCTTTCCTAGGCCGACCCCTACCCCGCCTTCCCCCCACTACAGATTTATACACTCTCGAAGTCACTCTGTCTCGTTCCATTCTCTCTACATGTCCAAACCACCTCAACAACCCCTCCTCAGCTCTCTGGACAATCGTTTTGGTAATCCCGCACCTCCTCCTAATTTCCAAACTCGAATTCTCTGCATTATATTCACACCACACATTGACCTCAGACATGACATCTCCACTGCCTCCAGCCTTCTCCTCGTTGCAACATTCATCACCCATGCTTCACACCCATATAAGAGCGTTGGTATAACTATACTCTCATACATTCCTCTTTACTTCCATAGACAAGGTTCTTTGTCTCCACAGACTCCGAAGTGCTCCACTCACCCTTTTCCCCTCATCAATTCTATGATTCACCTCATCCTTCATAGACCCATCCGCCGACATGTCCACTCCCAAATATCTGAATACATTCACCTCCTCCATACTCTCTCCCTCCAATCTGATATCCAATCTTTCGTCACCTATTCTTTTTGTTATCCTCATCACCTTACTCTTTCCTATATTCACTTTCAATTTTCTTCTTTACACACCCTACCAAATTCATCCACCAACCTCTGCAGCTTCTCTTCAGAATCTCCCAAAAGCACAGTGTCATCAGCAAAAAGCAACTGTGACAACTCCCACTTTGTATTTGCTTCTTTATCTTTTAGCCCAACACCTCTTGCCAAGACCCTCGCATTCACTTCTCTTACAACCCCATCTATAAATATATTGAACAACCACGGTGACATCACACATTTTTTTTTCCCCCCCCGGGAAATAGTCCCCTTCCCTCCTACACACTCTAACCTGAGCCTCACTATCCTCATAAAAACTCTTCACTGCTTTCAGTAACCTTCCTCCTATTCCATACACCTGCAACATCTGCCACATTGCCCCCTATCTACCCTATCATACGCTTTTCCAAATCCATAAATGCCACAAAAACATCTTTACCCTTATCCAAATACTGTTCACCTATATGTTTCACTGTAAACACTTGGTCTACACACCCCCTACCTTTCCTAAAGCCCCCTTGTTCATCTGCTATCCTGCTTTCTGTTTTACTCTTAATTCTTTCAATAATAACTCTACCATACACTTTACCAGGTACACTCAACAGACTTATTCCCCATAATTTTTGCACTCTCTTTTGTCCCTTTGCCTTTATACAAAGGAACAATACACGCTCTCTGCCAATCCTAGGTACCTTACCCTCTTCCATACATTTATTAAATAATAGCACCAACCACTCCAAAATTATATCCCCACCTGCTTTTAACATTTCTATCTTTATCCCATCAATCCCAGCTGCCTTACCCCTTTCATTCTACCCACTGCCTCACGAACTTCCCTACACCCACAACTGGCTCTTCCACACTCCTACAAGATGTTATTCCTCCTTGCCCTACACACGAAATCACAGCTTCCCTGTCTTCATCAACATTTAACAAATCCTCAAAATATTCTCTCCATCTTCCCGATACCTCTAACTCTCCATTTAATAACTCTCCTCTCCTATTTTTAACTGTCAAATCCATTTGTTCTCTAGGCTTCCTCAACTTATTAATCTCATTCCAAAACTTTTCTTATTTTCAACAAAATTTGCTGATAACATCTCACCCACTCTCTCATCTGCTCTCTTTTTACATTGCTTCACCACTCTTTTAACCTCTCTTTTCTCTCCATATACTCTTCCCTCCTTGCATCACTTCTACTTTGTAAAAACCTCTCATATGCTAACTTTTTCTCCTTACTACTCTCTTTACATCATCATTCCACCAATCGCTCCTCTTCCCTCCTGCACCCACTCGCCTGTAACCACAAACTTCTGCTGAACACTCTAACACTACATTTTTAAATCTACCCCATACATTTTCGACCCCATTGCCTACACTCTCACTAGCCCATCTATCCTCCAATAGTTGTTTATATCTTACCCTAACTGCCTCCTCTTTTAGTTTATAAACCTTCACCTCTCTTTTACTTACTGATTCTATTTTCCTTGTATCCCATCTACCTTTTACTCCCACTGTAGCTATAACTAAAAAGTGATCTGATATATCTGTAGCCCCTCTATAAACATGCACATCCTGAAGTCTACTCAACAGTCTTTTATCTACCAATACATAGTCCAACAAACTACTATCATTACGCCCTACATCATATCTTGTATACTTATTTATCCTCTTTTTCTTAAAATATGTATTACCTATAACTAAACCCCTTTCTATACAAAGTTCAATCAAAGGGCTCCCATTATCATTTACACCTGGCACCCCAAACTTACCTACTACACCCTCTCTGCATGTTTCTCCCACTTTAGCATTTAGGTCCCCTACCACAATTACTCTCTCATTTGGTTCAAAAGTTCCTATACATTCGCTTAACATCTCCCAAAATCTCTCTCTCTCCTCTACACTCCTCTCTTCTCCAGGTGCATACACGCTTATTATGACCCACTTTTCGCATCCGACCCTTATTTTAATCCACATAATCCTTGAATTTACACATTTATATTCCCCCTTTTCCTTCCATAACTGATCCTTCAACATTATTGCTACCCTTCCTTAGCTCTAACTCTCTCAGATACTCCTGACTTAATCCCCTTTATTTCTCCCCACTGAAACTCGCCTACCCCCTTCAGCTTTGTTTCGCTTAGGGCCAGGACATCCAACTTCTTTTCATTCATAACATCGGCAATCATCTCTTTCTTATCATCCGCACTACATCCACGCACATTCAGACAACCCAATTTTATAAAGTTTTTCTTCTTCTCGTTTTTAGTATATTTGTACAGGAGAAGGGGTTACTAGCCCATTGCTCCCGGCATCTTAGTCGCCTCATACGACACGCATGGCTTACGGAGGAAAGATTCTTTTCCACTTCCCCATGGACAATAGAGAAAATAAAAAGAACAAGAGCTATTAAGAAAAAGAAGAAAAACCTAGATGTGTGTATGTATATATATGCATGTGTATGCCAGTGTAGTGTGACCTAAAGTGTAAGTAGAAGTAGCTAGATATACCTGTTATCCAGCGTGTTTATGAGACAGAAAAAAGACACCAGCAATCCTACCATCATGTAAAACAGTTTCAGGTTTCTGTTTCACAGTCACCTGGCAGGACGGTAGTACCTCCCTGGGTGGTTGCTGTCTACCAACCTACTACTTATTCCCCTATAATTTTTGCACTCTCTTTTGTCCCCTTTGCCTTTATACAAAGGAACAATACACGCTCTCTGCCAATCCCTAGGTACCTTACCCTCTTCCATACATTTATTAAATAATAGCACCAACCACTCCAAATTATATCCCCACCTGCTTTTAACATTTCTATCTTTATCCCATCAATCCCAGCTGCCTTACCCCTTTCATTCTACCCACTGCCTCACGAACTTCCCCTACACCCACAACTGGCTCTTCCACACTCCTACAAGATGTTATTCCTCCTTGCCCTACACACGAAATCACAGCTTCCTGTCTTCATCAACATTTAACAAATCCTCAAAATATTCTCTCCATCTTCCGATACCTCTAACTCTCCATTTAATAACTCTCTCTCCTATTTTTAACTGTCAAATCCATTTGTTCTCTAGGCTTCCTCAACTTATTAATCTCATTCCAAAACTTTTTCTTATTTTCAACAAAATTTGCTGATAATATCTCACCCACTCTCTCATCTGCTCTCTTTTTACATTGCTTCACCACTCTTTTAACCTCTCTTTTTCTCTCCATATACTCTTCCTCCTTGCATCACTTCTACTTTGTAAAACCTCTCATATGCTAACTTTTTCTCCCTCACTACTCTCTTTACATCATCATTCCACCAATCGCTCCTCTTCCTCCCGCACCCACTCGCCTGTAACCACAAACTTCTGCTGAACACTCTAACACTACATTTTTAAATCTACCCCATACATTTTCGACCCCATTGCCTACACTCTCACTAGCCCATCTATCCTCCAATAGTTGTTTATATCTTACCCTAACTGCCTCCTCTTTTAGTTTATAAACCTTCACCTCTCTTTTACTTACTGATTCTATTTTCCTTGTATCCCATCTACCTTTTACTCCCACTGTAGCTATAACTAAAAAGTGATCTGATATATCTGTAGCCCTCTATAAACATGTACATCCTGAAGTCTACTCAACAGTCTTTTATCTACCAATACATAGTCCAACAAACTACTGTCATTACGCCCTACATCATATCTTGTATACTTATTTATCCTCTTTTTCTTAAAATATGTATTACCTATAACTAAACCCTTTCTATACAAAGTTCAATCAAAGGGCTCCCATTATCATTTACACCTGGCAACCCAAACTTACCTACTACACCCTCTCTGCATGTTTCTCCCACTTTAGCATTTAGGTCCACTACCACAATTACTCTCTCATTTGGTTCAAAAGTTCCTATACATTCGCTTAACATCTCCCAAAATCTCTCTCTCTCCTCTACACTCCTCTCTTCTCTAGGTGCATACACGCTATTATGACCCACTTTTCGCATCCGACCCTTATTTTAATCCACATAATCCTTGAATTTACATTTATATTCCCTCTTTTCCTTCCATAACTGATCCTTCAACATTATTGCTACCCCTTCCTTAGCTCTAACTCTCTCAGATACTCCTGACTTAATCCCATTTATTTCTCCCCACTGAAACTCGCCTACCCCCTTCAGCTTTGTTTCGCTTAGGGCCAGGACATCCAACTTCTTTTCATTCATAACATCGGCAATCATCTCTTTCTTATCATCCGCACTACATCCACGCACATTCAGACAACCCAGTTTTATAAAGTTTTTCTTCTTCTCGTTTTTAGTAGATTTGTACAGGAGAAGGGGTTACTAGTCCATTGCTCCCGGCATCTTAGTCGCCTCATACGACACGCATGGCTTACGGAGGAAAGATTCTTTTCCACTTCAAATGGACAATAGAGAAAATAAAAAGAACAAGAGCTATTAAGAAAAGAAGAAAAACCTAGATGTGTGTATGTATATATATGCATGTGTATGCCAGTGTAGTGTGACCTAAAGTGTAAGTAGAAGTAGCTAGATATACCTGTTATCCAGCGTGTTTATGAGACAGAAAAAAGACATCATTATATCTAAGATAAATTATCCTGACAAACTGATAAATAACACACATGACCAACACCTGGGTATCTGTATTATAGTTGGACACATGAGGCGTCACCTACCTCCTCTAGTGACCCACACGGCGTCACCTACCTCCTCTAGTGACCCACACGGCGTCACCTACCTCCTCTAGTGACCCACACGGCGTCACCTAATTCCTCTAGTGACCTACACGGCGTCACCTACCTCCTCTAGTAACCCACACGGCGTCACCTACCTCCTCTAGTAACCCACACGGCGTCACCTACCTCCTCAAGTGACCCACACGTACCCCAGACATGTCGCCGTCATTCATGTCATTTTATGGAAAAAGACTTAATATTCAACACATAAGATTAAAAAAGAATTTGGAATTACTATCCAATTAATTATTGAAATGGAAAACGAGAGCAAACTATTATATCTTGATGACCTACTCAGGTTACTCGAAAAAAATATCTTTCACAGTAATAGTCCATTTCTCCTCATACCACTCGCACTCGCACTCGCACTAAGACAGGTGTGATCACTGATCCTTTTTCCAAAGAGTTGTCTTTGTTTCCGGTTCCAAATTTTTAAAGGGTTCAAGTACATTTTCAAGCCTTCCTAAAGTCCTTCCTAAAGTCCTTCCTAAAGTCCTTCCTAAAGTCCTTCCTAAAGTCTACAAATACAGAGCTGAATTACAGAATGATTATAACTATAACCATGAATTTTAAAGGGGTGAACCGGTAAGCCAGCAGAAGGCCTCGACCAGATGACCAAAAGCTCCAATGGCGGGTCATCATCTGACTAAGACCCGCGTCAGGAAACAGTTGTCCTGTTTCCTGACAAACCTTACCTAACCTAACCTGCAGAGCTGAAATCTGATTCAGTTCTATCAACAACGCCACTACAGAAGAGCACAGATTATAGATTCTATCTGGAAGAGAAACAGACAACACCTGGCAGGATGCTATGACCACTTGTTCAGAGTCCTAACCAAGAAGAACAATTCCTAGGACTCACCTAACAATAAAGTAGCAGTATGTGCCATACCATGTGAGGGCCATAACAATATCTACGAAGAAGAAATCAGAAAGAATACAGATATACTTGTAACAGAGACAGCTCCAGTAACGCTTGTGACCTATTCAATTTAAAAGAAGGCCATCTTATTCACTACAACAATGTAGAATCCAACAGGACCAGGCAGCAGCATCCTTATCTGCTACTTCCAACATCACACAACAAAGGGCTGGCAAATACTTCACCTAAACATCTGTTGTCCATTCCCGGCTACCACCTGCTTTATCACTCTCTTTTACTATTTGTAATAATCAAAGGCCCAGAACCGAAATGAATTCCATAAATATGTTGAAGGTGACTTCACTAGTATATTTCATCCTTATATAGGCATGTTATCTTCCACTAAGTATCCACAGTTGCAAGTATATATGTACTGTTGCATATAAGTATCTTACCTCCCACAGGCTACCCGCAGCTACTAGTATGTACTCTCACATATAAGTATCTTACCTCCCACAGGCTACCCGCAGCTACTAGTATGTACTCTCACATATAAGTATCTTACCTCCCACAGGCTACCCGCAGCTACTAGTATGTACTCTCACATATAAGTATCTTACCTCCCACAGGCTACCCGCAGCTACTAGTATGTACTCTCACATATAAGTATCTTACCTCCCACAGGCTACCCGCAGCTACTAGTATGTACTCTCACATATAAGTATCTTACCTCCCACAGGCTACCCGCAGCTACTAGTATGTACTCTCACATATAAGTATCTTACCTCCCACAGGCTACCCGCAGCTACTAGTATGTACTCTCACATATAAGTATCTTACCTCCCACAGGCTACCCGCAGCTACTAGTATGTACTCATGCTCAAATCATATAAAGTATCTTAAGGCACTCGCGCAAGTTGACAATAAAGTATCCAGACTCTACAGGTACACTAGTATGTACATAAACAGGCACTCACAGCGCAAGTTGGAACGCTGAGGAGGAGAAGTATCGCAGAAGTGTCTTCGAGGAACACCTTGAGTATGTGAAAGAGTTCAACGAGAAGTATGGAGAGAGAGGAGCCACTCTGCATGAACCATTACATGGTACCCTCTTGGCCTCTATGAACAAGTTTGCTTACATGGTAAGCCACTCTACATGGTAAGCCACTCTACATGGTAAGCCACTCTACATGGTAAGCCACTCTACAGTGTCTTCCTCTTCAAGTAAATTTGTTAATTTTCTTGCACAAGAAACAAGATTGTGTCTATAATTGGTTTAGGAACCTGAGCGAGTATGGTGATATTTTATAGTGTAAAGTATACAATATCAAGTTGGTTTTCACAAAAAAAAATGATTTTATGCTGGCAAAAAAAAAAACAAAGATTTTTTTGCGTGTTAGGTTTAGTTATGGTTTAGCTAGGTAAAGCTAGTTTAGTATGGATGGGTTTTAATCCAGTCTAAAGTAACCCAAAACAAAACAAAGCAACTCTCACCACCACAACTAAACCTCAACAAGTTCAACCCAAGCTAACCTAAACCAACCCACCCACATGTAACCTAAACCAACCCACCCACATGTAACCTAAACCAGCCCACCCACATGTAACCTAAACCAACCCATCCACATGTAACCTAAACCAACCCACCCACATGTAACCTAAACCAGCCCACCCACATGTAACCTAAACCAACCCACCCACATGTAACCTAATCCAGCCCACCCACATGAAACCTAACTCAAACATTAACTAAGCTAATAATTAGTTTTTTAAGTTTTACTCACATTTACTGCATTATCGTTTACTCTGTTCTTAACTCGTCTTTATAACTGATAATTATTTCATAAATCGTAATTTAACACGAATATACTGGCTAATTATTAGTCTTCTCTATGGTGTTAGCCATCTGTGTTACTGCAACACTCACTCATAACACTGTGTTACTGGAACACTCACTCATAACACTAAGAGCTCACTCATAACACTAAGAGCTCACTCATAACACTAAGAGTTCACTCATAACACTAAGAGCTCACTCATAACACTAAGAGCTCACTCATAACACTAAGAGCTCACTCATAACACTAAGAGCTCACTCATAACACTAAGAGCTCACTCATAACACTAAGAGCTCACTCATAACACTAAGAGCTCACTCATAACACTAAGAGCTCACTCGACTCTCATGAATTTTGCCTAATACATTATTTTCATAAAATTACTTACAGTACGTGGCTAATATCTCCCAAACTAACAATTTACACAAGTAATAAATTCCATTGCCTGGCATTGGATACATTGGATACATTGCTTGTATTATAAAACTATAAATAAAGATTGTGAGTTGAAGCCCTTAATCTTAATAGTGACCATAGATTTATATAATTTATCTTACATATACAATACTGAACTTAGTGGGATATTATATAGTTATTTAAATTAATAACATTGCTAACAAGTGTTTTGATTTCGCCGCCGAAGTGGCTAGTTTATATTGACCCCATATACACCCACTGACCCCATGTCCACCCACTGACCCCATGTCCACCCACTGACCCCATGTCCACCTACTGACCCCATGTCCACCCTTTGACCCTATATCCACCCTCTGACCCCATATCCACCCTCTGACCCCATATCCACCCTCTGACCCCATATCCACCCTCTGACCCCATATCCACCCTCTGACCCCATATCCACCCTCTGACCCCATATCCACCCTCTGACCCCATATCCACCCTCTGACCCCATATCCACCCTCTGACCCCATATCCACCCTCTGACCCCATATCCACCCTCTGACCTCATATCCACCCTCTGACCCCATATCCACCCTCTGACCCCATATCCACCCTCTGACCCCATATCCACCCTCTGAGTGGCAGCGCAAGAGCAAATTCACTTACAAAAGCCTCAGGAACTAAGCCCCGAAAGGGTTAACAGGTGTAAATCTACAGTTAACTTATCTATTGCAAGAAATTTTAGGAAATTTATTTAATATGACTGGTATCTTATTTTCAATTAAACGACGTCCTGATATATCACGTAGGTTATTACATTGTCTTCCTCTATATTCCTCAAAAAGTAGAAAATTAAGCACATAATGTTGAAGATAGTGACCTCAGGGGTGACCACGTACTTACATAATGTTGAAGATAGTGACCTCAGGGGTGACCACGTACTTACATAATGTTGAAGATAGTGACCTCAGGGGTGACCACGTACTTACATAATGTTGAAGATAGTGACCTCAGGGGTGACAACGTACTTACATAATGTTGAAGATAGTGACCTCAGGGGTGATCACGTACTTACATAATGTTGAAGATAGTGACCTCAGGAGTGACCACGTATTTGTATTTGGTTGGATCATCTGTGTGTGGCTTCCAAAATGCCACAAGTACTTGTTCACAAGTATAATTTCTTACGCTTCTAAATGTATTCATATCACATTCAGTTTCATCATTTACTTCTCTTCTAACATAATTTATAATGATAGACATAAACTCCCAAAGTTATTTTCTACATTTTCCTTCATGATGAAATTCATAACATTTGCACATTAATTCCTTTTTTCTCGATATTTTAGTGTCTATATTTGGCTTCTCCAATGAGCATGTAATTAGTCAATACGAGAAACAAGAGCCTTCATTAGTGACAGAATTAGTAATAATCATGAAGTCAAGATCAGTCTCTCAGGTTAACTTTAATAATCAGTCTCTCAGGTTAACTTTCAAGATCAGTCTCAGGTTAACTTTAGTGATCAGTCTCTCAGGTTAACTTTAGTGATCAGTCTCTCAGGTTAACTTTAATGATCAGTCTCTCAGGTTAACTTTAGTGATCAGTCTCTCAGGTTAACTTTAGTGATCAGTCTCTCAGGTTAACTTTAGTGATCAGTCTCTCAGCTTAACTTTAGTGATCAATCTCTCAGGTTAACTTTAATGATCAGTCTCTCAGGTTAACTTTAGTGATCAGTCTCTCAGGTTAACTTTAGTGTGAATAAGATGACAAACAATTCGGTTTGCAGAGTAGACAGACGTCCTGTTGGTAATCTTGCCAAACTTAACATAGTTTCTGTTGTTCTTATCTATGGAGATAACAACAAGAGCATATGTAGCCCTGCCAGTAGACTCCTGTTTACATCCATCAGTGTATATAATTCATGATAAATTATCACAATTAAGCGAGAAATTTCTATTTGAGCAGTTGCCTTTGCAAGTGATTTAAGGACGGGATTAATTACTAATGATGAGTTTCTTGGAAGGAGCTTTGTTAGTATGTGATATTTAATGAATACAACTTCAACGAATAAGTGAAATGTTCTTGTAGTTTATAGTGATACAATTCGTGCAGGTTGTAGAAGTCAAAAATACAAGTTAGGGAAGAAGCTTTTATTGAACAGAAGCTTTGTTGAATAGAGATTAGAACTTGTTCTACAACCTGTATCTTTGTTGAACAGAGATTAGAGCTTGTTCTACAACCTGCATTTTTGTTGAACAGAGATTAGAGCTTGTTCTACAACCTGCATTTTTGTTGAACAGAGATTAGAGCTTGTTCTACAACCTGCATTTTTGTTGAACAGAGATTAGAGCTTGTTCTACAACCTGCATCTTTGTTGAACAGAGATTAGAGCTTGTTCTACAACCTCATCTTTGGATACAAACATCTGTTTACTACATTGATTAATATTGTTGGACTATGACAGACAAATGAAGAGTTCAACGCAGTGATGAAGGGCTACAAGCGAGGCACTCACACAGAGCCCCACACCGTCTACCAAGTCAAGGAAGATGCCCCCAGGGCAGCTACTGTAGACTGGCGTACCAAAGGTTGTGTCACCGGTGTCAAGGACCAGGGACAGTGTGGTTCATGCTGGTCTTTCTCTGCCGTAAGTGATCTATCTCATTTTGTGACTAGTTTCTGAACGTAGGTAGGAAGATCAATATTTTATTCCAATTATTGACCATGCGGGACAGTAATTCAAGAAACACTAAGAAAGCCAATCAGTGCCACATATTTTTTTTTTTGTCCTAAGAATCTCTTGCCCAAGATGCCACCCATAACAGTCGGTTAATGCTCAGATACCTACTTACTGCTACATCAACTGGAACAGCAGATTACAGGAAACATATTCAGTGTCTCCACTTATACCAAAGACGCAAGTACAATGTATAGCTGTTGAAATGTCCACTGTAACGGTGGACGGGAGGAGAAAAGTGGGGTAGTGGATTGATCCTGGTTATCAACCAACTATTATAGACAGCACAATGGGCGAGAGGATTGAAAAACTCAATGGAAATAAAAGAGTTCTCCATGACAACCTGACAACATTGATTTATCCTGAGTTACTGACCTTCCAGGTTAATAATCCCAAGGAACTCTTCCTCCACCTTCGTGGTGACCTCCGTGGTGACCACCGTGGTGACCACCGTGGTGACCACCGTGGTGACCACCGTGGTGACCTCCGTGGCGACCACCGTGGTGACCACCGTGGTGACCACCGTGGTGACCTCCGTGGCGACCACCGTGGTGACCACCGTGGTGACCTACCGTGGTGACCACCGTGGTGACCACCGTGGTGACCACTGGCATCTCTTGCCAAACATCAAACTTATTATATATGTTTGAATGTATTTAAATTATTCAATTGTTTTAACATGCTCATTCAGAAGACATACTTATCTATAGCTATTTTAAATTGGTTCTGAATACATCAGATTACTATAAAGTTATTTACTTGTTAATAAGTTTAACTTAAAAAGATTAGAATTTTAAAAATTGTTGCTATTTTTCTTCCATCTGTTAGTAACTTACAATCCTGTAGTTATTTCTGAGAATAAAAATAATTTAGCAAATATATGACTCCCTTACTACTAGAAGAAACAAGTATATAAAATATCTAGAAGTTAGTCATGGTGGAACACACGCTAGAGTTTCCACAAGCTATTTACTAGCAGTGAGTTTCCACGAGCCATTTACTAGCAGTGAGTTTCCACAAGCTATTTACTAGCAGTGAGTTTCCACAAGCCATTTACTAGCAGTGAGTTTCCACGAGCCATATACTATCAGTGAGTTTCCACAAGCCATATACTATCAGTGAGTTTCCACAAGCCATATACTTGCAGTGAGTTTCCACAAGCCGTTTACTTGCAGTGAGTTTCCACAAGACATATACTAGCAGTGAGTGTCCACAAGACATATACTAGCAGTGAGTTTCCACAAGCCATATACTAGCAGTGAGTGTCCACAAGCTATATACTAGCAGTGAGTTTCACCTTACACAGTGAGTTCCACAACCTACTAGCAGTGAGTTTCCACAAGCCATATACTAGCAGTGAGTTTCCACAAGCCATTTACTAGCAGTGAGTTTCCACAAGCCATATACTAGCAGTGAGTTTCCACAAGCCATATACTAGCAGTGAGTTTCCACAAGCCATTTACTAGCAGTGAGTTTCCACAAGCCATATACTAGCAGTGAGTTTCCACAAGCCATATACTAGCAGTGAGTTTCCACAAGCCGTTTACTAGCAGTGAGTTTCCACAAGCCATTTACTAGCAGTGAGTTTCCACAAGCCATATACTAGCAGTGAGTTTCCACAAGCCATATACTAGCAGTGAGTTTCCACAAGCCATATACTAGCAGTGAGTTTCCACAAGCCATATACTAAGCAGTGAGTTTCCACAAGCCATATACTAGCAGTGAGTGTCCACAAGCCATATACTAGCAGTGAGTTTCCACAAGCTATATACTAACAGTGAGTGTCCACAAGCCATATACTAGCAGTGAGTGTCCACAAGCCATATACTAGCAGTGAGTTTCCACAAGCTATATACTAACAGTGAGTGTCCACAAGCCATATACTAGCAGTGAGTTTCCACAAGCTATATACTAACAGTGAGTGTCCACAAGCCATATACTAGCAGTGAGTGTCCACAAGCCATATACTAGCAGTGAGTTTCAAGCCTTACTAGCAGGGTTTCCACACCTGACTAGACAGTGAGTTTCCCAAGCCATACAGCAGTGAGTTTCCACTAAGCCATATCACGCAGTGAGTTCACAACCCTGGTTACTGGCAGTGAGTTTCACAAGCATATACTAACAGTGAGTTTCCACAAGCCGTTTACTAGCAGTGAGTTTCCACAAGCCATTACTAGCAGTGAGTTTCCACAAGCCATAGACTAGCAGTGAGTTTCCACAAGCCTTTACTAGCAGTGAGTTTCCACAAGCCATATACTAGCAGTGAGTTCCACAAGCCATAACTAGCAGTGAGTTTCCACAAGCCATAACTAGCAGTGAGTTTCCACAAGCCATATACTAGCAGTGAGTTTCCACAAGCCATATACTAGCAGTGAGTTTCCACAAGCCATATACTAGCAGTGAGTTTCCACAAGCCATATACAAGCAGTGAGTTTCCACAAGCCATATACTAGCAGTGAGTTTCCACAAGCCATATACAAGCAGTGAGTTTCCACAAGCCATATACTAGCAGTGAGTGTCCACAAGCCATATACTAGCAGTGAGTGTCCACAAGCCATATACTAGCAGTGAGTTTCCACAAGCCATAGACTAGCAGTGAGTGTCCACGAGCCATATACTAGTAATGAAGAACTTAAGCATTTCTTCCCTCCTGGCACAGACTGGCTCCCTGGAAGCTCAGCATTACTTCGCCACTGGTAATCTGATCAGCCTGTCAGAGCAGCAGCTGGTTGACTGTGCCGGTGGTCTGTACTTCAACCAGGGTTGTAACGGTGGTTGGGTCAACCAAGCTTTTAAGTACATTAGGGACCATGGGTCTGAGAAAGAGTCAGCTTACCCCTACAAAGCTGTGGTAAGTTACTCCAGTACTCTAGTAGTGTGTGTGTGTGTGTGTGTGTGTGTGTGTGTGTGTGTTTGTGCGCGTGCGTCTGTGTGTGTACTCACCTAATTGTACTCACCTAATTGTGGTTGCAGGGGTAAAGACTCAGCTCCTGGCCCCGCCTCTTCGCTGTCCGCTACTGGGTCTCTGCTCTCCCTGCTCCATGAGCTTTATCATACCTTGTCTTAAAACCATGTATGGTTCCTGCCTCCACTGTATCGTTCTCTAGACTATTACACTTCCTAACTACTCTATTGCTGAAGAAGTGCTTCTAACATCCCTTTGACTCATCTGAGTCTTCAGCTTCCAGTTGTGTCCCCTTGTTTCTGTATTCCCTCTCTGGAACATCCTGTCACTATCTACCGTGTCGTCCCTGCAGTATTTTGTATGTCGTTATCATGTCTCCTCTAACCCTTCTGTCCTCCAGTGTTGTTAGTCCTATTTCCCTCAACCTTTCTTCATATGGCATTCCCCTGAGTTGTGGAACTAGCCTTGTCGCAAACCTTTGCACTTTCTCTAATTTCTTGACGTGCTTGACCAGGTGTGGGTTCCAGACTGGTGCTGCATACTCTAGTATGTGTGTGTGTGTGTTTGTGCACGTGCGTGTGTGTCTGCAACCACATATATGTACTCACATATATGTGGTTGCAGTGATCGGTTCACAGCTCCTGGCAGCGTCTCCATGAACCTTATTATACGTGTTAAAGCTATTTATGGATCCTGCCTCCAGTCTTTCATTCTCCAGATTCTTCCACTTTCTGACAACTCTAAGACTAATGAAATACTTCCTACCATCCCGATGACTCAGCTGAGTTTTCAGCTTCTAGTATTGTCCGCTAGTTCCTCTCTCCCATCCCTGAAACTGTGTGTGTGTGTGTGGAAAATTTGTAGTGTCATAATGAAACATTTCAATATAGTGACCGTACTGTTTAAATAATA